>JAOBSW010000082.1:0-113896 GCA_026214975.1 Gentiana macrophylla | reverse complement strand
TTGTTCTCAATAAGAACTTTAATAAAGAGAAGACCATTATGTAATCAAGCGGATAACGCATTACCATCATATATTGATTTTTCCTCGGCTATTATTATGCTTTTTGTAACATTAGTTATAAGACAATATGGCACACCATAACGCACCAGGTGAGACGGCATGATTTTCAACGAGAGGCGAGAAATTTAGATGATCCGTTGGAGGCGACCTACTCGAGGGTTCTTTCTTATTTGATTCAAAGTCATTAAATATCTAACATCATATAATTTGTTTATTTGCTTTCTTATATGATATTTTTGTTTTAACTTATGTTGTGTTTTGGTTTTTAATTGTAGAAAGATATGATATTGATGACTCAGTGGAAAGCGATGAAAATGGAGAAAGGTATATTTGAGTGAACATTGTTTTAGGCCTTTTAATATTTCACCCTACGTCGTGATTTTTACTTCTACAAGCCATGTTTTGTTTGACATTATAACGACGAAGAGAAAACCTTGATAGCCCCGTCATCACGAAAGACTAGAGGCCTACATTTAAGAAGCATCTTTGAGGCATGCCTAAAGGTTTTCAAAGAAGAATTTGGAAAATGTCGGTTTGCCAACGATGGGCGAACAAAGAAGCGATTACATTGAATTTTGGAGGCTATTGCAAAAAATGGACTTTATTGCCTATTGATGTGCATAGATGGCCTCAAAGCATACTAATAAGCTCACATTATTTGTTAAATTTTGAACACGATATGACACTTTAAGCCGCCTTATTCGGATTCGATAAGGCGTTTGAAAGTACATCAATATCTCTTATTAGGAATTTGAGTAATGCCACACAATAAGGGTAGTTCTCACCTATTCGAGCGTTTGGCATACTAACATAACCATGATAAAGGCGCTTTCTGGCATACTATAATGACATCCTAAAGCGTCTTGAAAGCCTATTCAAAGCGTCGGCGAAAGGCGTTCAAGAAACGCCCCTACCTCGAAGCATACTAATAGACACAGTATATAGAGAAGCGTTTTGGGCTCCGCAAAAGGCTTTTTGGTGTAGTGACATGGCACTTACGGCGGAAAGCGACAAAGGAGGCAATCGAAGTTAAAGGCTAGTCAATGATCGAGTGCATCAAGATCATTCCGGTGTGTATAATGGCGATCTCGGTGCAAAATTTTGGCTAAAGACCGGGTTCAACATGAGAGAACCAAGCACATTGATGTTAGGTACCATTTTACGAGAAATGAGAAAAGGGTCAAAGTGGAGAAGATCAACAATGATGTTAATCCTGGCGATATGTTCACTAAACCAGTTCAGAGGCAAAGTTTTAGTTGTTATCTGGACTTCTTTGAACATCAAAAGCTAATTGTCCCAGATGTGGGAATACTTTGAAGGTGGGGTTACTGTTGAGGTACTCAGTCTAAAAACAAAGAAGAAATATGGCACTTGGTTGTGCATCTCTGCAGTCGATCTACATGGAGTTGAAGTCAAGGTGGAGATTTGTAATGGTGACTTAAACTATGTTCTTGAGTGCAGTCGACTAAGTGTGATACTCAAGCTGAGTGCAGTTGGAAAGCGAGAGAGGTTAATCGAGCATGAAGCTTCCTGTTGAGTCCGGTATTCGAGTTAGTGCTAAGTTTTGTTTATTGAGTTTGGTTTGTTGAGTTGATTCCCAGCATTACTTGGGAACACGTTTGTAGTATTCGATTTGGTGAAGGTTATTACAGGGTATTTAGTCATTTACTAGGTAGACTATTAAGGCGGTTAGGGTTGGATTCCCCGAGGCCTATAAATACCATTTGTAATGCTTGTAAATTGTAACATTCGTGATAATGAAATAATATTCGTTTGTCCAAGTGGAATAGTCGACACATTGCGGACACTCACGTTAAATCTGTGTTCTTCTTGTTTTACGTTATTATTTACTTGTTAATTGTTTGATTTTTACTCACAATGTCATGTACATTTTTGAAGCGATCCGTTATATATGAGATATAAATGGTTTCCAAGCCAAAATAAGAGATTTTAGATTGCTTTTTAAATATAAAAAAGAAAATTAAGGGCGTCGAAAATATGCTAAAGGAGATCATCAATATTGACGTTGATTCTCATCATTTATTATTTGAGGCGAATCTAAAAAAAGTAAAATGATTCATATTTTAGGAAGGGAGGTATTAGTTATACTTGGCTGATATAGTAGTTACCAGAAAGTATTATCCTCCTCAACATTAATGCAACACTTCTTATCTTCCCTCTTATAATTTGCAGTCAGTTTGGGCTTAAGTTGTAGAAGTGTACGTACTATAGATTTATGATCGAATGGAATGATAAATTAAAACAGCAAATTTCAAAAACAATCTGTACCCAAAATCAAGTGGACAGTATTAGCTAAAGATAGAATAACAATATAAAATTAAGTACCACAAATTTAACCTTCTGCTTATTTTGATCACTCACAAGAACAATACACAAACATGTGAAATATATAAATGAAAGATAGAAAGAAACACAATGTACATATATATATTACAGCTAGCAACATATATATGGAGAAGAGAAAAAGTAAAAGGACAACACAACACAACAGAATGCAGAAGAAGAAGAAGGAGGTCATCAAATTTGAACCTAATGCATGGGCCAGTTAGCTGTCTTCTGGGTCGCAACTGGTAGCAAAAGTACCATCCGCATTCACACCGATCATATTGCAACTGCATCCATCTCCACAGGGATTAATTCCAGGTGGACAAGTCTCTCTACTGCTGCGTGTTTCGGGTATGGGAGGACAATCCTCTCCGTTGCAAGACGGGTTGACGAATTTCTTTGCTTCAACTGCCAATGTTCATTGTCATTGATCATATATACCTTTTCATTTCATTTGCCACAATCTTACTACAACGTTTATATTTGTAAATAAATAAATGAAAACTTTACACAAAATTCAAGAATGTAATACTAATCTCACGACTACTCTTTACAGAATAAATCTTGTCACGTATATGATGTGGCATTGAGACCTAGCTCTGGTTATGTACTATTTATTTGAAAAATGTCTCACTATGGTATCAATCATAGAGGGTATGGTCAACTAACATATCTGGTTTATTATTCTGATAGTTTGTGACATTAATTAGTATATTCAATTTCACAGATTCTATGATGATTCAAATCATGTAATATATACTTATCTATCAATCAAATATCTTAGAAATAGTATAATTTAAAATATGAGGATATATATTTTTACAAATAGAAGATTCATAATTTTATCATATATTCTACTGATTATAAATAACCAAGTTATAGTTATTTGCAGGATCATTCTAAAACTTAGGTTCAATTCCCTAATTAAAGCAAAGGATCAATACTGAGGTTTTCTCTTAACATATTTGTGTATATATATGTAAAAGCCCATGCATTTTTAAATTATTTACGACTATATATAACCTTAACATATCTTATAACCTTAGCAAGCGACTTGCGTGATGTCTGTTAGCGGTCTACTATTTTGCGATTTTATACCACTTTTTTCATTTCTGATTATACATCAAAGTGAAGCTATCAGAATCTACTATAATATGTATAACATTTAAATAACAACAAACTATATATAATAAAAAAAAACACATATTAACACACACAATCTAAATATGTTTACATATTAACAATCTATTCAAGCTCAAAAAAAAATCATTACAATATTACTGTAGTTTTATTTTTGTTTTATTAGTCATTGTTAATCCAGGAGAAACATCACTTTTATATAAGAGTAAGGCATAATGAAATTGTTAATTGGACTAGCTTTTTAGTAGAAGCGAAAGCAACGAGTCTAAGTAATTACAGGATTCATTAAGCGCTAATGGAACATCGATCACAGTCATTTTAAGCTTCAGTAACATCTTTAATAAAAAAAACATAAATTTTTCTCTGATATTTGGAACAAAATGAAAGTAGAGATGAGAAATAAAAAAATGAAGTACAACATCATATTATTAAAAGAATACATAACGAAAAATCTAATAAAACTCAATAACAAGAAAGAAAATAGAAACACTTAACCATTCCAAAAAGAAAAAAAGAAAAAGAAAAATAGAAACAAGCGTTCAAATGCTATATTTTATGCGGAGAAGTGGCGCAACTTCTTGTGAATCTGAATTGTTAAGTTTAGTACACAGATTCTAATGCATTCTGTTTTTTGACAAATCTAATGAATTGAATCATATGTCTGATTTAATAGCGTATCTGATTATATACTATGAAGTCTTTCAAAAAAATGTGCATACATATGTAAGCCCATGCATTTTTAAATTATTTACGATTATAACTCTAAATAGACCAGTTTTATTGTATTTGCAGCCAAACATTCTCTTTATTTATATATAAATTACTCTCAACATCCAGAGTCCTTTGGTTTTGTATCAAGAACTTGAAGTATATATATATATATATATATATATATATATATATATATATATATATATATATATATATATATATGTAAGATCACTAGTGTGCAAAATTGACTAAGGTAGTATCTTGATCTCACTCATTCGACTTTTGAATCATCCAACAAAATGACATAACCCCAACTGATCGAGGGTGCCGGGGTCACCTATCTAATGCTACTCTCGTTCAAACACGCTTAACTTCATAGTTGTGATGGGATCAAGTGCATTAGTATGGTATATATGATCGCACCCCATTGATCATGAATAGATATAATATCACGCACTTCACGATCAAATGATAACTATGACATGTTGTACCTAGACTATTAACATATCAAGGATTTGAAACCAAAACTACATTACATTCATCCTCGTTTGATGACCGTCGTAGAAAAGGTCCGTTATTGTGTCAAAGAAACGTTGTATTGCTCATTGAAGAATACAAAAATATTATACAACGGAATACATTTTACTCTACCTATTTCACAATGATCATGAGGACATTACCCAAATTAGTGCTAATGCAATTCCTCAAAAAAAAATAATATAGTACTAGCGCATAATGCTGTGAAATAACCCTATCAATATTACAATTAAGGAACTGACAGAGGTAAAACAAAGCAAATATCGATACTCACCTTGATAGTAAACCAAATCAAAACTGGAAAATCATAAGTAGGGCACACTTGTCCAAACAATAAGCAAGATGATGAACACAACTGCTTGAAAGATTTGCCATCCTTTGATATGTTGAAACAATGAGGATTTAACTAATTAAAACTTACTGCAAGCGCTCAATTCTATAATTAGTATATGTATATATAAGAACAACAAAATGTGTATATATAAATCGTATCGATCTTAATAATATATTTCCTATGAGCTAGCATTCTAAAATTTATGGAAAACTTTAGATCTTCTCTCAACGGACCAAGTATATATTATTTAATAATGGCCAATTTGACACCGTTGCGTCCGTCACGTTGTTTGCAAACCGTTGATCCTCTCTCACCTGGCGGCATCATTGAACTACACCTATCTGCAATTTCAAAACTGGCTTATAATTGTATAAAAGGCATCATCAAGATGCTGAAAAGACTACAAAGCACAACCAAACAAACTTGCCACCAAACAACATAAAATAAACAGCAACTTAGCAAAGCTAACACTAGCAACCAAAACTAAAAATGAAGGAAATACATAACAAAACACAACAATAATCAAATGAGCTAACACCAGCACCAACAAAAGCAAAGCCATGCATAGTCACCATGGTTCAAAGTCTCGGCCGAGTCGCCTCCGACTCGGAGCTTACCAGATACAAATTCTGGATTCATCTTGATTTAGACATAAATCAGTGCGTGTCGGCCTGACTCGAGTCACATCTCTTCTAACTTCCTGGAAAGAAATTGGCTCAGCAGAGCCTAAGGATCATTCATTCAATCTACTTCCATGCGCTGAGTCATACAAGATTTCTCACGGATTTGGGACTTGGGTAAATTCATGTCAATATATATATATACACACACAAAGATGTATCAAAAAATATTACTACCTATTACAATTGTCGATTCGGATTTACAAATAGTGAGATATATATATACAGTGGATAAGCTACAAAATTGCAAGATTTATGAAAGAATAGGTTGCGACTTGGGATATTGTGCATTTTGTGTTTGTAACTTTTGATGGGAAACTTTACAGTGTTAAAAGAAGGTGCATGGTTTCAATCCATGGAATATGAAATGTCACAGTAAGGTTGCGTTACTTGCGTATGGTAGGCGAAATGGCCTGGCCCTTCGTCGAGCATTGTATAAGCGAGATGCTTCAATTTACCAGACTAACCTATTTTTGTTTGTAACATCTAACATGTGTTGAGTTATGAGTTCACTTGTATGGTTTTGGCATTACTGATGAAAAACCTAGTCTTGGTAGCTTGAAATATGATGATGGAATCATTCATTAATTTAAGCTTGAAATTGTCTATGAATGAACTGAGATCACCTTGAATTCTGGCCAGAGGATTCATTTTCAGTGTTGTCTTTGAATTTTTTCAAAATTTTAAAGCATTTTATATGGGAGAAAATCCGTAATAAATCCGAAGCGATATCGATCTGCGACGATTCATGTGTAATCTCGATGGTCTCGAATCGATGGCCGAGACGCGACTTTGAACCATGACAGTCACACGGTCACACCGATAATGTCAGACAATCAGCTAGAAGAAATAGGGCATTAGTCAGGTACGCAAGTGGATTAATTCTCAAACTGTTACAGTCGAGTGCAACCTATTGTTTCTGGAAAAAAAGCTAATTAAGTTGGAAACACTATTCAGTTGTTATCAACATTTAGAATAATTGTATTTCCTTCATTTAACTGAATATTAGAGATACAAATATATAGACTCAACCGACTTGGCCAACAAGACATAAATAATAAATTACAATTAATAATAATTAACTAGACGTAATAATATTTTAACACGCTCCCATATCCCGTGGGAAGTGGTGAGAACACTGAGATTGAACTTTAAAGCGGCAAAAGCAGCGGCGCCAGCGGTTTAGTGAGGATATCGGCCAGTGATCCTTGAGGAGATAAAGAGATGCCGAGCTTGCAGTACACAACTAAATCACGAACATGGTGGAAATCGATCTCTATGTGCTTCGTGCGGGCATGAAACAACTGGATTGTTAGCAAGGTAGGTGGCGCCAATATTATCACACCAAAGTGGCGAGAGAAGATAACGGAACACTGCATCTCACGAAGAAGACTACAAAGCCACCGAAGTTTGTGGCGGTGTTAGAATCGACCTCAGTGCTACTCTTAAAGCGGTCAAGTCTTTGCTTACTACGCCAACTAATGAGATTATCACCAAGGAAGACACAAAATGCCCCAATGAGCAGCGATGATCAACATCGGCCCGATCGAATCGAAGTAAGCCGGAGCGAAAATAGGCGACCGGCGGGAGAAGAAGAGACCATCGGAGGCAGTGTGCTTAAGATGCCGAAGAATACGTTTAAGCGCAACCCGGTGAGCTTGGTGAGCGAATGCATATACTTACTAACCTTGTGAACCGCGAAGCGCAATATCGTCCAGGCCAAGTGGCGAGATCATCGGAGACCGCCAACAATAGTGCGGTAAAGCGAGCGATTAGGCGCGAGAGAGGGCGGCGTCGAGGTGAGGCGGTGGAGGCCGACTTATGGCCTTGCCCGAGAGAGGCCAGCTACTGAAGGCGGAAGATATACTTGCGTTGAGTGAGAAATATCCCGTCGGAGTAGGAATCACCTCGATGCCAAGAAAATAGGGCGAAGAACCAAGGTCACTTAACGGAAAGTGTCGACCAAGATAAGAGATAATCTGCTCAACAAGAAAAACGGCGAGCCACTAATAACAATATCATACACATAAATCGAGAATATAAACACGAGCACCATTACGGGAATAAATATATAAGGAGGTATCGACTTTAGAACCAACAAACCCAAGCGAGTCAACACGTCGATGAGGCGAAAACCAAGCACGTGGGGCTGGCGGAGGCCATAAAAGGCTGCTGGCGAAGATGGCATACATAATCGGGGATAATCTGGGTGAACTAACCCCCGCGCTTCTTGCATATAGACGGACTAAGATAAATGCCCGTATGAAAGCATTACGAATATCCACCTATCGAAGAGACCAACCACGTGAAACAACAAGAGACAAAAGAAGGCGAATGGTGACGGTTTGACTACCGGGCCAAAAGTGTCGATGAAATCAACTCGCCCGGCTGATGAAAACCGCCCAGCCACAATCACGGGCCTTGTGATGCTCAAAACGACCATCTTCGTGGCGTTTAGTCGATAAACCCATTTATTGCCCACAATGTTCATACGAGGATGCAGAAGGAACAAGATCCAGTGCAGGTGCGCAACACCACGTCGATTTCCTCTCTGTAGCATTCGCCAACTCGGGTGTTTGAAGGCTTGGTATAGGAAGTAGGGTCCATGGAGTCGTTTGAAGGAACAAGGGCTTTAGGAAGTGGATAGCGGATAAAGTCACGGCAAGAGATAGGTTTGAGGAGTTTGTTTTGGTGTGAGTGACCATTTGATGAGTGGGAGGCGGGCGGGGGCGGAGGCGAGTTTGGAGAGGCCGAGGCCGAAGTGGAGCGGAGGAGGCGGGTGAGAAGGCTTGAGGCGGGGCCGAAGAGGTGAGCCCAGGACTAGAAGGAGCCGGCATGGGGGTGGATTTTGTGGAAGTCTTTGGCGGGAAGGCGAGGAGCGATGCGGTGAGATTATCAAGAGTGGGTTTCGAGGAGGAGGTGTATAAGGAAAAGCAGATTCATCGAAAACCACATGGCGAGCAATATATATACGGCGAGGCAAGGTCTGAGCATTTATAACCGTGGTGGGAAGGACTATAGCCAAAAAGATGCAAGTTTTGGAGGCGAAAATCGATCTTGTGATGGTTGTAGGGACGGAGATAAAGCGACACACACGACCAAAGACTTGAAGGAATGCATAGTCGGAGAGACCGATGGTAGACCATTTCAAAGGAGATTTATAATCGAGGACTTTGTGGGAAGGCGGTTGATAATATAAGTGGCGGTGAAAAAGGATCATCCCGATAGGGAAGTGGAAGATTAGATTGGGCAAGAAGGAGAGTCCGACTTCAACAATTTGGCGGCGACTACGCTCGAGGGCACCAACTTGTTCGTGTGTGAGCGCGGAAAAGCGTGCGGATGCCAAGAGAGGTAAGGAGAGTAGAAACACGGCGGTACTCACCACCCGATCGGTTTGGATGGATTTTAGTTTGGTATTGAATTGACGTTCAATCATAGTAAGAAAGTCGGGAAAGATGGTTTCAACATCGATTTGTTTTTCGAGGATAGAGCCAAATGTATTTTTGAAGTCATCGAAAGCTTACATAATAACGGGAACCGTAAATTAAGGGTTACGAGCAGGGGCCCCAAACATCGAGTAAATCGGCTCCAAATGAAGCGGTAGATGTAAACTTCAGGTATATAGCGGGAAGCGGTGACTTTTAGCTAAGCGGCACGGGGCACACAACTGCGTAGGGTGTTTTAGTAGGAGTAAAGGTAGGGAGACTTTTGAGTGCTTGGCGAAGCCAGTATGAGCAATGACCAAGGCGTTGATTCCATATGGTAGTGGAGGTGAGAGAAGAGGAAAAGCTTGAGGAGGGGTAGAGGCCGGGAGGCGGAGTGGAAAAGTGATATAGGCCATCTTTTCTGAATCCCACAAGGTGGGTGTGACGAGTAATCTTTTACAAGAAAATAAGACCCGTGAAATTCAAAATACAGGAATTATCGAGAGACAAATTTGTGCCTGAGATAAGAGGTTACGGGTAATAGAAGGGTAACAAGAATATTAGATAAATAAAATGGCTAGGGAAGGGAAGTAATCGAAGAAGAACCGTAATGAGTAATAGGTAAACTGTGTATATCGCCTTACATGCACTTTATCGGGTCGGGTATAAGGTGCGACGAAAGGGTGATGGCGAATATCGAAGCAAGATTATGAGTGGCCCCGTATGCCGCGACCCAATCGGGTTGATATTTCAGAAGAGCGCATACACGTGAGGCTTGTATCGATGAAAGGCAATTGGCGTTTGTATGGCTGTGGTGGTGCAAATTTGGCATCTGTGTGGTTGGTAACCATATGAATTGCCGGATGATGGGAAACAATCGAAGGAAAGGAATTAGGAATTAGGTCAAGGTTGGCGGCGATGGGTGAATGAAGGAAAAGGTTTGATCCACTTTCTTTGGAACAATTTGCTTTGTCACGGAGAAGAAAAAGGAACTATCTTTTTCTTTTCTTTTCTTTATTTTATTTTGGATCTGAAAGATGCAATTGACCATGAAGGCTTCACGGAGAAGATGAACATGAGCCGGAGAAAAGTAAGCTGCGGCGAGTGGAGCGGAGAAAGTAGTTCTTGGCGAAATTTTTTTTTTTTTGGAAAGAAAAAAGGTCGAAATTTAGAAGAATTGACATAACGAGAGAGAAAACCGAGTTGTGGTGTTTTTTGACTTGGAGACAAGATTATACCGCTTGATCCAAATCTTCCAAAAAACCAACTTTGTGGCGCCCTGTCCCCGGATACTGAGTCTCTATCTGGAAAAAAAAAAGCGTCCGGCACGCATATAATTAAAATTTAATCTAATTATACCGTAAGCCCTAAGTAATTAGACATCGAGAGAACAAGCGGGAGGTAAAGCGGTGACTGGGTACTCAAAACAACTACTAAAACGATCGAAAAGTAACACGTCATGCATCTATTACATCATCAAAGACTTATTATAATCATCAAATACAAATGTATCAATTACAAAGCGTCAACCATAAACTCGACTCATCAGTTTCTATCAATACCAGGATAAGAGGATCTATACCCAAATTTAAATACTTTGAAAGTAAAGAACGATGAGACGTTATCGGCATCATCCACGGGTCACTACTCGGTGGCCTCAAAACAACCTACAAATACACCACCTTCTCGGGGTGAGAACAATAAAGAAGAGGTGTAAGTACATACGTCTTAGTAAGGGTAGAAGAAATTGTACAATATATATAGCAATAAAGGCGGATACATATAACATGGCATCATCTACAATCACTACACTGCATGGTTGTAATAGTAGAGCTCTCTCACCTCTACTAGCTCCGTAGTATATCCTCGCACAAATAAGATTTGTTACATCAATACCAAAGGACACTCTGCGTGGTGAAAATGCACCACAACATGGTTTGCACGGCTTTGGGGGCCTATCTGGGAGTTACACGTTGTCCCGTAGGAGTAGTAAGCGTCCATGCTTGATATAAAAAATGTGCCTCACCAATGATATTGGCGTTTTAGCTTTTAGACACACCAGCGCGTATATAATTTACGAGTTTAAGTCTAACCACGATTTATTCACATAAAAGGCTTCTTAGGGACTTATAGTCTGCAGACGTCTAATTATCTTCACTAACACATTGTAAAAGATCAATGACTACTAAGTCAACGTCATGGCATGGCTAAAACAACGCCTTCCGGTGCTCACCACCTTCTCCCGAAGGTCTCGGTTGTGGTCTTTGAGTCAAAATTTACAGAAGTCGAAGTTAGGCATTGTCGATTAACGTATAATGTCGCCGAAGACATGCATACCAAAAGTATCATGTTGTACACACTTAAATAACTAAACAAGGTGAACAGACACCTTTGGCGCCCACCAAGGACCCATGGGCATCCGCCAACCATGCCCATAAACTAACATCTTATCTGTCTGCCCCTCATCTGGCGCCGCCAAACCTCCTTGGCATCCGTCAAGTGAACAAAGTCCACATTTGCTTGCTTTTGGCGCCCACCAGCATTTGTTGGCGTCCACGAATACTTTCTGAACATCCTGTTAATCTGCTATGAATCCATACTCGCCGATCACCAATCTTATTACTACAAAAAAACTGCAATTTCACATTAGTAATCCATATCATAACGCTCAAAAATTTCTTTTAAGAACACCCAATTATCTCGATTAATCAAAATCAATCCGTTCTCAAAATGATTAAATCGACTCGTTGCCAATTACTGAATCAGATTAAATAAAAGCGATGTACGGATCAACTCTTTTTATCCCTTTCTTTTCCTTTCCGTAACTGTGAGCAATCCTCTGTTCTTTACACCACGTCACCTGCTACCATGCGTAAAAGAACACTTAAATTTATAACCTTATTATCAACCTTTTTTTCATTGATAAATGAATGCTTAACATTCAACCAATTATCTCCTCCTTTCTTTTCTTTTCTTTTCCTGATGTTACTTTTATATATATATATATATATATATTTTATTTATTTATTTATTTTACAAATCAAATATTGATATGTGAATTTCAATTCAAATTTTTTTGACGACTATTGCCTCTCTTTAAATTTTGCTTGATGAACCTCCTGACACACAACTTCCCACGGCTTGCAACATGCAGCCCTCATCTCCACTTTTGTTTCTTCTAATTGCATAGCACTCATACAGCATATGGACGCATAAATAGGAAATTTAGTTTTTTTAACAAGCGTACCAATTAGATTATAATAAATTCCTTATCATTTAGTACTACGAATTCCTAGAACAGCGATAAAATTTCGATCAAGAGTATCAATAAACTTGTACTACGATTACAACAACCCTCTACACAATTAATTATAGCTCAGAAGCTTCTCAAGAACGCGTCAAGATTTCAAAATTTAGAAGTGGCCAAAAACTTACGGAATTGAGAATAATTAGTGTGGAAACGCCGTCGTGATGAGGCGATGAATTCCGCCTTCAGTGCGCGAAATCTGACGGATTAGCTAGGCCGCTCGCTGAAAATTCTCTTCCTCCGCTCGCTTCCGTTGTTCTTCTGCGTCCTTGTCCTCTGCTTATTTCTCAGAAGTGCCGACGTGATTAATTATGGAAATAATGGGATTATTTCCTTAAATACATTATTTTCTAATAAAAATCCAAAAAAAAAAAAAAAAAATCAATTTTATTAATTAATCGTTTTAATTAATAATTTCCTTTTAATTAATTAATTAGGTAAGATATAAAATACAAATTAAATTCCCGTTTACACTTTTACCCTTATTGAAATTTTGGGGTGTTACGACCATCTTGGTAATCGCATCACATAACCAATATTTGTTACGAACATTAGTGTCTCCTTCTCTCACTTGGTCTCTCTCTAAAAAAAAAGGAAAAAAAAAGACCTCTTCCTTCTCTCACTTGGTCTCTCTGATACGAAGGTTCCGTAGTGCGGCACTAGCAACAAACGACGTCGTATTAGGTCATTGTTATTAAAAAAAAAATTAAAAAAATAGAACGGAGCTGCATTTTGTCGAAATACTTGATTAATACAAGCCACGTATATTTCTCCTCAGAACCAAAATACAAGGCTGAGAAAGCGGGAACCGACGACGACGACGACGACGACTCTTCTGCTTCATCGGCGTCTTCTTCCTCCTTTGGTTGCCGGGTGAGAGGGACGATCGCGGTTAGGTTAAACAACTTCTAGTCATTTTCTACCTCTTTCTCCCCTCTACCTTTCCGGTTCCATCATCGTTTCCCTGCAAATAAGTTTCCGTTCAAAGATGTAGCCTTTTTGATCGATTGAAGCTTTTGACCATGTCGTCTGTGCAGCAAAGTGAGTAAAAGCTTCTTCTATTTTTTTTTGGTTGTTTTTTTTTCCCCTGAATGATTAGCTTTTTCATATGACGCTTGTACATAATTTTATGTTGAATTTGTTAGCTATCCATGCTTTTTCACAATCAAGTTTGGTCACAACCACGTTAATCCCTTGAATTTGTTTACACTTTTCTTTTCTTTTCTCTTGCAATTGTTAAATCATCTTCTACCGAGGTTCGATTTTGTTTCTATTGTTTCCTTGACCTTTTGTTTCTTTTGGTGAGGGTTAGAAATTTCTCTTCACTAAGTGTTCAATCTTCTGTTGGTCAAAACTACACATGATTGTTATGGTCAAAACTAAAATTTGCTTACACATTTTTTTGCAGTACTTAAAATTGGGTAATGATGGGTGAATTTATAGACTTGAACAAAGTGATCAGTGTTGAAAGTGATGATGATGATGTCTTTATTGTTGATAAAGATTGTGTTGAAGATTGTGGGGTAGTCAAAGATTGTGATAAAGAGCGTGAGGCGTCTCTAGGTAACTATCTTGCTCAGGTTGAACATGATCTACAAAGGGCCATGGTAGATACTGAAAAGAAGCATACCTTATGTATTGTGACTATGCTCATGCTTCGGGTTTTAGTGTTAGAAAGGGAAAGAATGATTTCTTTGCTGGTACAACACAACTAAGATCTAAATTGTTCACATGTTCCAAAGAAGGAATAAAAGACTTAGGGACTGGGAAAGGTGTGTGGAGAAAGTCAGATGGGAGAACCGGTTGTGAAGCTCGGATATGGTTTCTGCGTGAGAAGGACGGACCCCTCAAAGTGACCAAGTGGATAAAAGAGCATAACCATGAAATGGCTAAATTTGGGAAAAAACATTTGCTTAGGTCATATAGATCAATTGCTCCAAGCGTAAGCAATTTGATGAAATCGCATATGAATGCTGGAGTTAAGCCCAATTGATTCATATAATATGATTGTGGAGGATTGTGGTGGTCCTCAAAATGTTGGTTACACGAAAAAAGATATGTATAATTATGTGAGCTTGTTGAAGTCATCAAAGATTGAAGCAGGTGACTCTCAAAGTGTGATAAACCATTTTAAAAATAAAACAAAGGAAGAGGACATGTTTTATTGGGATGTGCAACTTGACACAGAAGGAAGGGTGGCGAATGTATTTTGGAGAGATAGTAGATGCAGGACTGATTATGAATTCTTTGGTGACTTTCTTCGTTTGATACTACTTATAGAACTAACAAATGCGGTCTGATTTGTGCACCTTTTGTGGGTGTGAATCACCATCATCAGAATGTAATGTTTGCTTGTGGATTTTTATCGGATGAGACTATCACCTCATTTCAGTGGTTGTTTGACACTTTTTAGAGTCAATGGGTGGAAAACAACCGAAAACTATATTCACCGATCAAGATGCCGCAATGATGAATGTCATCCCTAAAGTGTTTCCTGAATCTCGACATCGTTTATGTCAGTGGCACATTTAGCAAAATGCCCCATCTCATTTGGCTGCTTTCCAGTCTCAAGCAGGGTTCATGAAAATGTTTAGTAAGTGTATGAAGGGTTGCGACTCTAAAGAAGAATTTGAGAGAACATGGCTTGATATGCTTCAGAGGTACAATGCATCTGAAAATTCTTGGTTGAGGCTTATGTATAAGATTAGGGAAAAATGGAGTACGGCATTCAATATGGACACCTTTTGTGCTGGATTGAAAGCTACTTCCCGTAGTGAAAGTACAAATCATGTACTTAACTTGATTGCTGATAGAACCACTTGCTTGTATGAATTTGTGATGTCTTTTGAGAAACGTGTTGGTAAATGGCGAGAGCAAGAGGAAGATGAAGACCATAATTCTAATCAATCATTGCCGACATTAGCCATTAAGTCTAGTCAAATCCTGTTACATGCATCCAAAATGTACACTTATACCATTTACAAATTCTTTGAAGCTGAGTATAAGGGCGGTGTATGTGCATCGGATAAGATAAGTGAAAGTGAACTTGCAAGTTCTGTGTATTCATTTGTGATTGAATTGCAAGCGGGGGGGGCGAGGCACGGTTATTTTTGATGCTAATCAAATGGAAATCAAGTGTAGTTGTTGTAGATATGAAACAATGGGCATACTTTGTTCTCATGCTTTGAAAGTCTTGAGTTTGAAAAATGTTCATGCCGTTCCTACTAAGTATTTCTTGAAGAGATGGTGTAGAAATGCGAGAGATAGGGTGCAACCTGCATTTGACTCACAGTCACAAATTCCTATTGCTAAGGAGTCGGAGATGGTGTTCTCTAATGAGATGATGAGAATTACCCTTGACCTTATCACGAAAATGTAAAGTAAGTGCTCAAGCTCGTTTGGCTGTTAAAGCTCCTAAAAGTGGGACATGAAACTGTGGATGCAATATTAGATAGTGAAACATCAAATGTTCAACCTTCTGTAGAGGTGGTGAATGAAACTGGGAAAAATGATGGAAATGATTGTCACATCTTAGACCCTCTTTTTGTCAAAGCAAAGGGTGTTTCGAATAAAAGATATAAGAAACATTGGGAGAGACAAACAAAAAGGGGTGAAAAAGTGTTGTCAAGTAAGTTAAGTTCACTTTGTAAATAATCCACTTCTTATTCAATATGAAATTTTCACGTACTAATTTGTTGCGTGAATATGAGCAGGTACTTCGAAGAGGAGGAAAAAAAGTGTATCTACACAAGAGATTGGGTCTTCCTCTCGCACGGTTCTTCATGATGTTAGCAATGTGATCCCCTCACAAGGAACAACACATCCACAAAATCAGGTTTTTTTGTCTCTTTTTTGAACAAATCATTTCTTTGTTTTTCTTTTAATTTAGGGTTTATGTTTTTTATTGCATAACTATTTTCTTTTGTTGTCTAAGTGTACATACCTTATGTTACATATTTGCAGCTTTTGACATGAATTGGTCGATTACACCAGACATTCCATCCAGAGGCATGTCATCATGGGGTCATTCTTAAGAAAACCTTCCACCCCTCTGAATCATGTTATTCCATGTAGCATAGGTATTGTAAAGCTTATTTTGCTATTTTGCGTAGGTGTATTATGCAAACTAATGACAACTGATCAATATGGTGGTGTATTATTTTGGTTTCCACCTATTATATTTTTGTTTTCATGATTAAATTGGAACCAAGTGCTTGCATTTTGGTGAAGAAAAAGAAAGTATGATGCAGGAGATGTCTTTGATAGGAATGTCTCAGATGATCGTTCATCGCTGGTTTGGCTGAAGATATATATTGAAGTACTGAAGGTTTAGCGCAATTGTGAATCTTGGTTCAAGTGCATTGGAGAATTAAGTGACATTTGATATTTTTGTATTGTATGTGATCATTGCGAATCGAAATCTCAGCATCTATTTTAAACATGTTTTGTACTAGCTTTGTGTATATTTAAGTTGGAGCATTTTTAGTATTGTTTTCTTCAAGACTAACTAATCTCAACAAACAAAAGGTCAAATTGATCCTAACCTCCTAAAGGAAGAACAATAAATTACAACCTGTATAGCCAAAATGACTATAAGAAAGAAGGAACACCTACTATAACTACAAAACGAACCTGACTTATTCATTTAAGGTAACATGCATAAACTCAAACAAAAGACCCTAAGTTTGAAGCAATCAAACTGGTGAAGCAATCAAGCTGGTCAAACAAACACCTCGTTTAGTATCAGCGTCTTCTTTACTAGCAATGTGATGAATAACTAGACTTACAAAAAAGGTATATGAATAATGATGATTACACTAACTCAAGAAAAATGTTCAACGGACCTCAACTTTTTCCAAACAATTACTATTACTAATAACATCGTGTCATAACAAAAATACAGTGACATTTCTACTTAAGGTAGAATCATAATAAATGTACCTTCTAGTTAAAGTAGCCATTCGGTTGTCACAACATCTAACATACATGATAAGTTATGACAATTATAAACCACAATGGCTCTTTCAGTTTGTCCAAGCTTCACTTTTTGCGTTTGTCATTCACTAGAATCTAACCTACTACTCGCATTACTTTCCAGCTCTCAATGCCACCCGTCTTCAAGTTGAACGTTGTCTCCTAGGACTCATGGTTGCTGACAACAATATTATTCTCCGAACCTCAGTATATGTTGCTGCATCTAAGTCAAATATCAGAATGAGATCACAAAATAGTCAGATTACCAAAGTACAACAAGAGTGTTTGTGAAAAAAAAAATCAATATTCCAATTCTTCAGCCCCTCAAGCATGCTAGAAGATATCAGCATTGATATCCCAAGGGGCACATTTTGCATCTAGCAAGCTGCTTCAACTGTCCTTAAATTTGACCATAGCAATCATGTGTAGTTTTGACCAACAGAAGATTGAACACTTAGTGAAGAGAAATTTCTAACCCCTCACCAAAAGAAACAAAGGTCAAGGGAAACAATAGAAACAAAACCGAACCTCGGTAGAAGATGATTTAACAATTGCAAGAGAAAAGAAAAGAAAAGTGTAAACAAATTCAAGGGATTAACGTGTGGTTGTGACCAAACTTGATTGTGAAAAAGCATGGATAGCTAACAAATTCAACATAAAATTATGTACAAGCGTCATATGAAAAAGCTAATCATTCAGGGGAAAAAAAACAACCAAAAAAAAATAGAAGAAGCTTTTACTCACTTTGCTGCACAGACGACATGGTCAAAAGCTTCAATCGATCAAAAAGGCTACATCTTTGAACGAAAACTTATTTGCAGGAAACGATGATGGAACCGGAAAGGTAGAGGGAGAAAGAGGTAGAAAATGACTAGAAGTTGTTTAACCTAACCGCGATCGTCCCTCTCACCCGGCAACCAAAGGAGGAAGAAGACGCCGATGAAGCAGAAGAGTCGTCGCCGTCGTCGTCGTCGGTTCCCGCTTTCTCAGCCTTGTATTTTGGTTCTGAGGAGAAATATACGTGGCTTGTATTAATCAAGTATTTCGACAAAATGCAGCTCCGTTCTATTTTTTAATTTTTTTAATAACAATGACCTGTCTGACGTCGTTTGTTCTTAGTCTTGTATTCTGGGCAGCCATATCGAATTTCCACCAATATTTATTCTGAGCGTTAGTGTCTCCTTCTCTCACTTGGTCTCTCTCTAAAAAAAAAAGGAAAAAAAAAGACCTCTTGCTTAAAACTTCTGTGCAACAGTACCGCCGCCTCACCGGCGTCTCGCCGGATCGAGGAAGCTTTTAGTTTCTTTCTAGCTTCTTTTCGTCTCCTTTTGTGTTCTCTTTTCTGTTTGTCTCCTTTGGCGCCGAGCTCCATGGCGTGGTGTTGCTGTGCTTCTTACCGACCACCTTTGTTGTGTGGGGGAGATCGGCTTGTATGTGGCAACAGGGTGGTTTCTTTGGCTGTTCTCCCTGGCGCCGTTCGGATCTAATCGACTCGGCCGATTGAGGAGCTTCTTACTCCGGCGACCTCCATTGTTGGTGTAGATCTGGAGTTAAGTGGTCAAGCGATGGCGGCTCCGTGTTGGTTTTGGATCGATGGTGGTGAGTCTACTCCATGCGGCGAGAACCATGGCGGTGGTGGTGGTGTTGAAGGATGTTTTCGTTTTGTTGTATTAGTTTGTCGTAGTTTTTCTTAGTTTGTTCTAAGTGTTGGTCGGGTAATATATTGCCTCTGAGCGTCTTTCCTTGGAGAATTTTTCAATTTTGTTCGACATCATCTTTCCAATCTTTTTCTCGGCCGTTTTTTTATCTTGGTTTGTGTTGGTTTGTAGTGCGGCGTTAGCCCGCAATGCGATCTGCGATATTAGGCGCGTTGTAGTCTGGCGTATGACCACGTCTTTAGTCTAAACCGGCTAGCTTTTTGTAAATTTGTTATCCGGTAATACTTTCGTGCTTCTATTAAAATAAAATAAAAACCAATATTTGTTACCGTGCGTGTTGTGCGCATCCTGATTATGATTAGGGGTGTAAGCGATCCGTCCGAATCAAATATTTACTAAAAGCAGATGATGCTCGAACTCGGCTCGAGATTGCTCGGCGAGGAAAAAAATATTGCTCGAGATCAGTTCGATAACGTATTAATCATGCTCGAGTTCGGCTCGATTATTCTCGGAAAAAATCGAGCACTTTCAAACTCGAACTCGAGCTCGAGCAGCTCGGAAAAATGGTACAAATGCTAAGCTGGAGGGTTATAACATATTTGCCCTGCCTTTTTTATACGGTAATTTCCGGTGAAATTCGCGGAAGCTTTATTTCAGCTGGAGGGTTATAAAAAGTCACATAAGTCGAATTTTAACACACAATTTTCATACTACAATTTTATTTTTCTGCTTCAACAATTTTTCTTCCTCTTATAAATAGATCTAGTCTATTTTTCCTGCAATTTATTCAAAGCAACACTACCTTTTATTTATTTATTTTGCGATTGAACACAGCGAAATAACAACTCGAATAGAGATTGCTACTGATTTCTTTTAGTAATTTTATTTCAATCTTTTCATCATGTTTTTATTAATACCTTCATGAATTCTTGTGCGTTTATTTTTATTATTAGTAGCTAAATTTCCAATAGCTAAATTATGTGATGGAGCTATAAAATTAATGGCTAAATGATGATTTAGGGATGATTAAGGCTAAAAAATTGAACCTTTTGAATGTTTGTGTTCTTAAACTCGATCCTAATGCTTGAATTAAATGATCACTTGATTCATGAACACACATAACCTTTATAAATGTATTTTATGAGGAGTATGCAATATGGGGTCTAAGAATTGTCATGCACTTAACTAGTCGAGTTATTCACAGTTGTTCCTTGGTAAGATTCTTCTTGTTAACCCGTGAACTCGGTGGATACATAGCGTCTCATAGTTCTTAATCATATTAGGTCAATTAAATCCCAGAAGGGTCTGTTGAACCGAGTATAGGGTAGCAAGGTTGTGGTATTAGCGTCTAGGGACCAATTTAGGAGATCGCACCACAGCACACATTCATTAGAAGCTATTGGTTGGTAAGTCGGTTTAGGCTCGTCACTAGTGATTCAATAAAGGTGTTAAAAGTAGTGTTATTTACCATAGTTTAGCTATTTCGTTTATCTTATCATATCGTTTAAAGTTATCATTTTTATCTGTTTAGTTGTAGTTAATTTCACCTATTTTAAACTAAATCTGAGCGTGATTGTGATATTTGACTAATTCCTCGTGAGATCTGACTTTCTTTCATAGTTGTAGTCTACAATGACCAGCTACTCTCTCTTTGGTTAAAGTTTGTTTGCTATAATTTGGCCATCAGTTCTCACTTCATGGGCATTACGAAGACGTAGTACTTTGTTAGGGACCACTCTGCATTCATTTCATATTTCATTACAGTTATAAGTCGGTTAAGATATTGATAATGGTATTATCACTACAGATCAGTTAGTCATTCTAGCATCAGTGTCATGGCTAATGTCTTGCTCAGTTTGCATTTAGTGTCATTCCTTACCACTCACCTGTTTCAACTACCTTTTTTATATTATTAACATTAGTACTATATCTATCTTCACCATAAAAGACACAAATCATTAGAGCTGTGAAAAATTTCTAAGATTTCTTTATTGTTCCCTCTTAATTATGGTTTTCTTACTGAGCTGTGAACTAACTCTTTATTTAACATTTTAAAGGGAGATGGCGTTGGTGAGGACGAATCGAGAGGATTATGTCCGTGATTTCTATTATGCTTGCTAGGTTTTATGCCTTCCTTTTAAGCAAGGCCGCCCCTATGGTAAGGCCAATAAAGCGATGGCGAAGGCCCAACCGTCGTGAAGTCGAAATCATATGTTTCGCGAAAAAAAAATCGTAGATTCAATCTCAATCGACTAATATAATGTATTTTTTTACTTGAATTGATAAAGCGCAAATTACAGGTCTACTAATATAATGTTTTTAAAAAATTACTTGAATTGAAAAGAGCCAAATTATAAGCTCAAATTTATAATAACTCATATGCAACCCAAATTAAAACCATAACGATATGTGAAAAAAAAAATATCCAACATCAATTAATTTAAATTTTGTTTGTACGGATTTTAAAAGCACGATGTTGAAGTAATATTTTGTAAGTATGTTTTCGAGAAGAAAAAAAATCAAACTAAATGGTCCATTCGGCGAAATCGGCGAAGGCCCAAAAATATTCAGAGTCAGCCCTGCTTTTAAGGTTGTAAGGTCAGTGCCTAACCTTTTGACTTGTTATGTATTTTGTCCTCTTGTATTGAGACAATCTTTTGTAGTGCTTGAGTAGTGTGAGACATTGTGGGTTGATTATGGTGTATGGATTATATGGGCCGTGTTAGGATTGTATGTGATTGAGGTTGATATTTATTGTATTAACCTTTAATGAGTTTGTAGAATGTATCGGTAACAAAAAAAAAGTTGTCATTCTTGACACTTTTGTCACCTTACTTGGCCTGGTAGCACTGGCGAGGAAGGACCCAATGTGTAAAAGGTCGTAATTACTGCATTTCAACTTTTCGTATAAATTTATTAAAATACTTTTCTAATAATATTTGACATTGTGTATGTATATTATTTCAGATAAATTTTAGTAATTACATCTTTAGCTCAATTGGGTTAGAAGTATAACTCTTACATATGAGGTCATTAGTTCAATACATGGTTGTTGAATTTTTTTAAACATTTTTTTTCCGGAAAAAATTTCTGCGTCCGTCAGACCGTCACTGACCACCAGATGGGCCATGCCGCCATGATCTTGTCGGTTGATGACAGCCTTGTTCATATCCTTGATCTAAAGTTGTTTTATCCTATCACTTTGTTTAAATTCAATTCAAAGCTTCAATGAAAATTCCGACAAGATATCACCTTGATGTAAGGCTGACGTATGTAATTGTTACGAGTTATGCATGTATCGAGCAACCTTTACCTATTCTACCTATAGGATAGGTATAGGTCGTTACATGATCAACCTTTGACCTTGACTCGTTTTTGAGTTATATTACGGCTAACCCAATCCTCTTATTAATATCATTTTACACAATCAGTAAAGTAGGCGATTTTGTTGTTATGGGTGATATATGTAACTACACCCATAAATTAAGTGGAGTTCAAGTAGAGCCCAACGCAAATGTATACAAACATAGTAAAATTGTCTAGCCTTTTAACACATTTTGCCTTCTTCTCACTTTAATTATGACCATCTTATTGAATCTCTGTGCATGAAAAATCCGTATTTGTATTGCTTGGCCCAGAGAAATCCAAAATTGTAAATCCTAGCCGTGGCGTAACTACGGTACACTCGCATCCTTCATCACAAGTATCTTCGATCTGGTTCTTTTACACAAGGCACACCAACACATGACAAGCCATCACCGCCATCACCGCCGTCGCCGCCGCCACCATCGCCCCCTTCATTGCCACCATCGCTGCTGCCGCCGCCTTCTTCCTTCTCTGTGCAGAGAAATTTAGATTCGGTAGGTCTAGCCGTGGCGTAATAAAAGAACACTGGCATCCTTCTCCACAAGAATCTACAGGTTCCGTTACACAAGGTACTCCTACGCAAGCGAGGTACCCATTAAGTCTCCTATGTTTCATCACTGCCAGCAGTGCCATCTTCTTTGCCACCACATTCCGTATACCATTTGTTTGCTGTGCTTCAACTGCGAAATTAAGCTTGCGTTGTCAATTCAAACGAAAATAGAGAAAAAATAATATGAACCGAAATTATGAGTTTATTAACTGTAAATCTCAGTTACAAGAGTTTTACTTCTACTACTTGTTTTTATAGTATCAACCTAGGATACTTGAAAGGAGATAAACATTTAAAATAAGAGATAAACATTTTAAATAAAGGATAACACACTGCTTTGACTATTATTCGAGTATTTGAATATTTGACACGCCTTTATCACTTGTTTAACCACATCCGAGATAAGCACTTCTAGTTGATCACCATTTGACTTTGAACCGGACAACCTATGAGTCAACTTAATCACCACTCCTTATTACTCCAAAATACCCTTATTGCTCCTGCACATCCCCACGTCCGTTTTGGGCGGTTTGACTTACGTGTCGGAATCTTCTTCAAGAGAATGTTGAGAATGTTGAGCGACTCAGATTCACCATGTTTAATACCCTCCTTCAAACTTGGGTTTGGCAGAGGCCAAGTTTGGGTGAGCGAGAAGAGGAGAGTGGCCTTTGTCGTAGGTTTGGTGAAGATATCGGCGTCCGAGCTATAGTGGGGACATGCTTGGTGACGAGTTGACCACGGGCCACCTGTTCGCGGACAAAATGGTAATCAAGCTCGATGTGCTTACTACGGGCATGGAAGACCGGATTGACGGAGAGATAGAGTGCAGAGATTATCACGAGTAGATGATGGGCGGTTGCCGGAGTGGTAGCCGAGATCCGCCATTATGAAGGTTAACCAGGTTAGTTCGGCGGTGTGAGCCATGGACACATATTCGCTTGGTGCTTGATTTGGAGACGGTGTGTTGTTTTTGGCACACCAAGACACCAAATTTGTTCCAAGAAATACGCGATAACTAGTGGTGGAACGGCGAGTGAGAGGCACCCGCCCAATCGGCATCGAGTAGGCGGATAGTTGCGAGAGAGACTTGAAGTAAGATGAATTCCACTGGCTATCGTTCCTTTAACAAACCGAAGAATGCGGCGGACCCGGTGGGTGATGAGCGGTGGATTTTGCAAGAATTGGGATGCAAAATTGACACTGTAGGATAGGTTCGGACGAGTGAGAGTTAGGTATTGGAGAGCCCCCACCAAGCTTCTGTACAATTTTGGATCTGCAAGTGCTACTGGGTTGTTGGAGTGCTTCATTTTTGAGTCAAGTGGTGTTGAAATGGGTTTGCAGTCCAGCATCTGGGCTCGTTCAAGGATGGTGTGAGCATAGTGAGTCTGGGAGAGATGAAGGCCATCCCGAGTGTGATGTACACATGCGCCAAGGAAGTGGTGCATTGGACCAAGGTCTTTCATGGCAAACTCCTTGCTGAGGACGGAGATGAATGAGTTGACAAGAGCTGCACTGGACCCTGTTAATAGCATATCGTCTACATACAAGAGAAGGACTAAAACTTGGCCATTAGTATGACAGATGAATAATGATGGGTCTGACAGACTACACTTGAAGCCATAATGCAAAAGAAAGGTACTAAATTTGTCGAACCAGGCCCTTGGGGCCTGTTTTAATCCGTAGAGCGCCCTTTGTAGTTTGCATACATGTGTAGGATAATTGGGGTCGATCATACAAGGAGGTTGATCCATGTATAAATCTTCTGTGATATAGCCATGTAGGAATGCATTTTTAACATCTAGTTGTTTGATGGGCCAGTGGAAATGTAGGGCAACACACAATATGAGCCTAATAGTACCAGGCTCGATGACTGGGGAGAAAGTTTCCAGGTAGTCAATTCCATCTATTTGATGGTAGCCTTTAGCCACAAGTCGGGCTTTTAGTCTGTCTAAGGTGCCATCAGCCTTAAGTTTTGCCTTGAAAACCCATTTGGACCCTATTACATTCATTTGGGGTGTTCTAGGGACTAGAGTCCATGTATTGTTAATGGTTAAGACATCCAGTTCTTCAAGCATTGCAGCTTTCCAGCCTGGATGCTTGAGAGCTGATTTGGTGGTAGTTGGTTCTGCGGGTATATGGTGATAGGATATTTGAAGGGCATACCTGGGATTGGGTTTAAAGATCCCAAGTTGAGCCCTGGTGACTATAGTGTTAGGTTGAGGCTCTACATGTTGGTGTGGTGAGGGTGCAGCAGGTAGGTCTGATTGTGACTCAAGAGCACAAGTGTCTGGTGATTGGGATGTTGGTTCAGTGTGAGATAGTTCAGAAAGTGGTGAATGTGGTGTTGTGGGGGTTGAAACAGGTGAGTGAGCTGCTGATTGTGTGTCTAAGGTGGCAGGTGATTGAGTATTAGAGTTAGTGGAGTGTAGAGGAGATGAGGGTTATGTAGGTAGGTCTGGTGTGTGTAGCTGGTTCTGAGGTAGATCTGGTGTGTATGTAGCTGGTGTGTCATGTATGTCAGTGTAAGGAGGTGATTGCTCAGAAGGTGTGGCGGGGTGTGTGGTTGTGTGTGTGTGTGTGTGTGTGTGTGTGTGTGTGTGTGTGTGTGTGTGTGTGTGTGTGATCTGGTGTAGGAGGAGCCCAGGACTGAAACACATCTGCAATGTATGGGTCCTTAAGGGGTGAGTTTTTGAGGTGTTTTTTATAGGGCATGAGATTCTCATCAAAGGTTACATGTCTAGAGATAAAAGTCTTCCTAATTTGAGGGTGGTAGAACTTATAACCTTTGTGTTGGTTACTATATCCTATAAAGACACATGGTAAGGTTTTAGGGTCAAACTTGTTCTTTTTGGTGTCCCAGGTGTAGGGGTAGCATCTGGACCCAAACACTCTGAGAGTGGTGTAGTCTGGTGGTATTTTGTGCAAGGTCTGGTAGGGTGTGTTAAACTGTAGGGCAGAAGTGGGCAGTCTGTTCATTACATAGACTGCTGTGGCAAATGCTTCTGGCCATAAGTACAGTGGTGTTCTGCTGTGAAAGAGCATGGTTAGGCCAAGCTCTCTAATGGTTCTGTGTCTCCTTTCTACTGCTCATGTTTGTTCTGGTGTGTGGGGGCATGAGATGTAGTGTAGCATTCATTTACTTATAAAATGTTCTTTTAGAGGATTATTTAGAAACTCCCCACCACCATCTGAATGAAAGATTTTTATCTGCTTATTAAACTGACATTTAACATAAGCTTCAAAGGCAATATAAGTATTAAAGAAGTCAGACTTGTGTTTCAGAGTGACCAGCCATGTATATTTAGAGAAGTCATCAACAAAGCAAGCAAAATAGTAAAATTTCCCTAAAGAAGCAATAGGGGCAGGGCCCCATAAATCATAGTGTACCAAATCAAAAATATCTTTGCTTTTATGTTCAGAGTCGGCAATTTATTTAACTTCCCTAGTTGACAACTTTCACAGATATGATCTGGTTTTATTTTTCCTAGCACTTGAATCAGTCATTTATTCTTCAACCTTTGGACTGTTGAGTATTGAGAATGCCCTAGTCTTTGGTGCCAAGTCTCAGTGTACCACTTTGAACTGTTGGAATACAAAGTCGTGGGTTCACTGACAGTGTATAAATCACCTGCTCGCTCCCCAATCATGGTGTTGTTCTGTGCCTTTTCCTTCACATTAAAACCAAGTGTTAGTGAATTCACAACTCACGGTGGTGTTGATCATGAGTATCCTACTTGACGATGGGTTTTTTCAAATCTGGGACCAATAATACATCATGGAGAGGAAATGCTTTGTTGGTTTTTTTTGGAGCGCACCTTCCCAATTCCATGAATGGGAAGGTGTGTTCCATTGCCAACAATTACAGAATCTGATCCATTATAATGTGTAAGTTCAGATAGCATACCTGAGTTGTGAGTCATGTGGTTGGATGCTCCAGTATCCATGGTCCATTCAGTGTCAGCAATAGAGTTGTCTAGTGTGAGGGCATCAAGGGCTTGTGGTAGTGAGTTCATACTCTGATCAGTCTTTTTTGGCACCCACCAGCAAATCTTAGCAATGTGTCCTGGCACTCCACAATACTGGCAAGTCTCATTCTTGTATAGTTCTCTTTCTGCATTTGTCATTTTCCTTTGACCTTCTGGTGGCGGCCTCCTGGTTTGTCCCTTGGATTCTGGCTTGTTCGTTTGTGCTTGAAATCCTCTGCCATATGAGGCAAATCTGGAGCTGTTGTCAGTGTCCCTCCTGTTTCCTTGATTCTTGTGTTTTTGTCCATAGAAAGCCACTTGTGACATAGATGTCTGACTTTCTGTATCATGTTGTGTGTTAAACCAGGTTCTTCTTTGGTCAAAGTTTTGAATTTGAGATACTAATTCTTGATATGTAGGCCTGGGAGGTTTAAGCATAGTTGTTGTGAAGGTCTCATATTTGGGACCAAGACTTGTGAGTAAGTAATAGAATTTATCTGAATCTGGCAGTGGTTTCCCTATGGCTTCCAGGTTGTCACACAGGCCTTTAAAGGTTCTGATGTGTTCATTAACTGAGACTCCATCCTGTTTTCTCAGATATGTGACTTGTTGCTTCAGGTTGAATTCCCTTTCTTGGGAATCTTGGGCATAAGCATCTCTCGGCTTCTTCTCAAACACCTTTGCGATGTCAAGGCCAATTACTGAGGCGAGGATTCTCTCGATAGGGATCCTATGATCCATCCACGCGATGTCTGTCTTCCTTCCTCCACTTGAGGAATTCAAAGTGAGAGTTTGTGTTGTGGTTGTTTGAGTGCTTGGATTTTCTGTTGTGGTGCTTTGTGTTTCGGTTGTGGTATATTTTGTTGGAGCTGGTGTTTCATCAGTCAGATGTCCCACAAGATCTTGGCTTTCTGCCAAGGCAAGGGCTTGCTCACGCCATAGAGGATAGTTTTGTGAGGTAAGCTTCAAGGAGATGAAGCTACCAACATTTAGGGATAGGGTTGCCATGGCTGAGCAGCTTCTCTCTCTGATACCAAAACGAAAATAGAGAAAAAATAATAGGAACCGAAATTATGAGTTTATTAACTGTAAATCTCAGTTACAAGAGTTTTACTTCTACTACTTGTTTTTATAGTATCAACCTAGGATACTTGAAAGGAGATAAACATTTAAAATAAGAGATAAACATTTTAAATAAAGGATAACACACTGCTTTGACTATTATTCGAGTATTTGAATATTTGACATGCCTTTATCACTTGTTTAACCACATCGGAGATAAGCACTTCTAGTTGATCACCATTTGACTTTGAACCGGACAACCTATGAGTCAACTTAATCACCACTCCTTATTTCTCCAAAATACCCTTATTACTCCTGCACATCCCCACGTCCGTTTTTGGACAGTTTGACTTCTGTGTCGGAATCTTCTTCAAGAGAATGTTGAGAATGTTGAGCAGCTCCAGATTCACCATGTTTAATAAATTCAAGGTACAAAAACAACTCATTTTTCTATTTTTTTTCTGCCTAAAAATACATGTGAATATAAAAGTGATCATTTGTATCATTTTGTCATAATCAACTGTTGGTGGACCAGTGGCGAATCCATAAATTTGTTTGATGTACGCTTACCAGATCTAAAACCATTTTTTTTTTACAAATATGTTAGGTCACGGAACCTAAATCTACGTTTTTTAACCAAAAATGACATTTTTTAACAACAAACTAATTCGTTTTAATACTAAAAAAAAATTCACGGATCTCAGTGGGGTCACATGACCCTACCCTTCAACTTGTGGATACGCCCCTGGGTGGGACCATTCATCACATGATAATAGGCCCCTTCGAAATCACAATACAAGATAGTATGACGGAGAAAATTAAGGTATTAGAAGCAACTCCAATGGTTTGGAGAAATTTTTCACAAAATCATCAATTTGGTGTAACTTTTACATAAATTTTATCCTAAGAATTTCCAAATTAGTTCTGCATCAAAAAAGCATATTCTTAGAATATTCTATCTTCAAATATTAAAACTTGTTTTCTTTCTCACAAAATAAGATAAGGAAAAAAAAAGATGAACAGTGTTTGTTGGTGGCTTAGACTTGGCAGCAAATTTGCTCAGTAACTTTTGGCTCCCCACCAATTTGATGAACAAAAATTAATGTCATTGGAGTGGTACTTTTACAATTATTTACGGTTTTGTTGGTGAAATGAAGACCCGATGGAGTTGCTCTTACAAAGATATATATACAAATTTAAAAAGGTATTAGAAAATACATATTCAACCAAATGAAGAAAAAGAAAATTAGTGAACACATTTTTTTACTAAGAGCACCGGCCTTTGTTTACTACCGTATAAACTCCGTAAGTCCGTAAGCGAATCCCTTTCGAAGATAACACTGAAGTAGCCGCAAGAGATGGCACAGAAGATAACGCTGATATATCGATAGCATGTCGATACTGGCACAGTAGCAGCCCACAAGAGCACACAAGAAGAAACAGAAGTGCATGACGAAGAAGGTCTGCCATCCCTTTGATCTTAACAATGCATATTAATTATTATTGCACAAACTGATCGAAGATCCTCTTATATATACACAATCGGTTTTCTTCATAAATTATTCAGTATATACTAACCACAAATACATGTATGTTTAAACCGTACGTATCTTTATAGAATACGATCCATCTGTTTTCTTCTGTTTCCACAAAAGTATTTGTCACTATATTACCCGGAAATGTCGTAGGTGGTACATCCTCCGCATTGCAAAAATACACCTATTTTGTTTTTTTAAAACACCCTTAATTTTTATTTTTATTTTTATTTTTATTTTTATTTTTGAGAAAAAACACCCGCATTTTTAAATATAAATAGTCTAAAATGTAAAACATCTTGTATAATACGGGTTTTCTAAAATCAAAATAAATGTATCCACACCATGGAAATATTTCCCTATTACCCTTTTGCATCATTGACCATTTCCTTCTACAATTTAATAAGCCGCCGGACAGCCATTTAAAATAATACAACTTCCTGTATGACCCGTTTTGCATCATTCCCTAATAACAATATATATTTTTGAACATTGACCCACTCCTTCTACAACACTGAGATAATTGGAATTATATATGTGGGGAGTTTGATAGGGCTAATTTGGAAAAATGACATAATTTTATACATTATGGAAATGATAAGTGTGTGTCTATATATATATATATATATATATATATATATATATATATATATATATATATGTATGTATGTATATGTATATTCGTTGACCAACTCTTTCTACATCACTAAAATTTTGAAATTATATCTATGAGTTTGATATGCTTAATCTGGAAAATGACATATATATTAACTGGGGCCGACCCACCCTATAAGTGGGGTGGTCTCAAGACCACCCCAAAATTTGGAAAAAAAAAAAAAAAAAAAAAATTTATTTTTGTAAAATTGAATTAATGTTATTATTAGAATATTTACTTAATGCTTCCCAATTTTAAAACAATGCTCTGGTGGCCTAGTGGTATATGATCTATACATTTTGCCTTTGAGTATTGATAAAGGCACAACAAAAATTATACAACGGATGCCACAACATGATCTTCCACAATCAATTAACACTATCAAAATCAAGGGTGAGAGATCATGTTGTGTCATCCGTTGTGTAATTTTTGTTGTGCCTCTATCATTACTCAAAGGCAAAATGTATAGATCATATACCACTAGGCCACCATCTAAATCTAATCATGTTCATAATTGCTTGATGTACGATGAATGTAATTCTTTAGCATTGGAATTTTTTTTCGGGATATGTATTTTAATGAAAACCAAGATCACTCTAAAAAAATTTATGGTTCCGCCACTGTATATTAATAGTGTCAGTTTTGGTGACTTGACCTCTAAATTGATAAATAAACTGGTAGAACTAATCTGAGAAACTGAGACTGAGAATGATGGTCGATTCATTAAGTATATTCAATTCTATGAAAGTCGGTTTCATGAAATGCAACTGAGTTCCTTCAAGTCGACAATCGCTTTGGTCTGTTGGGTTTTGCTGAGTATAACTGAGTTCTATATCTAGACAGTTGATTACAAGTCCGGAAAGTCGGTTTGAAGTTGAGTTTCGCCTGGTGGATAACAAATTAGAGTTGGAGTTCACATCCAGGTATTTATGACAATTCCGACAAAGATTTTTGGCGGTTAGGGTTTGGGATTTGTGCCTATAAATACGAAGATTGTAATCAATGCAAGTGTGTGAAATACCTTGTAACTTTGTGATAATAAAATATCTTCTTTTACATCATGGAGTAGTCGGCACAACGCCGGAAACCACGTTAAATCACTGTGTTCTCTTTGTTTCTGTGTTTTATCAATTTCCGCCATACTTTATGTTTACATTGCTTGTGTTTTCTCTTTCTTAAACTATAAGTTTATCATCTGTGTTTTAACAAACTTGTATCAGAGCGAGGTTCAAGATTCGAGAGAGTTGCGAGTTTTTTGGGGAAAAGATAATATTATTTCAAAATGTCCAAAGCACAAGCGTCAAGCACAGCCGAAGGGGGGGAGATCCCCATTCTATTAAGGGCGTGGACGGGGACCCAAGAGAAGCTAACAAATGCGCGGGAAAGTTCCCGTTACGCTTAACAAAAGAGAACGAAATATGATCAAACAAATGGACAAGAGATATGCAAGCAGAAATGATGTTGCCAACAGACGACATATCCTCCTCTGCTTTGTTAAGTTTCTGCACAATGGTAAGGCAGTCCCCTTCGATGACCACGTTTCGATAACCGTAGCCAAAAGCAAAAGCTATACCGTGATAAAAAGCGAAGGCTTCTCCAAGCAAGACATCCAAGGCTGCGTCTAAATAGAAAGAAAAAACCTGGTCATAGGTGATCTTCACCAAGACCGGAGACCGGTGCTAGGATTTTTTGATCAAAGGTTTGTTCTTTAATTAGAAGGATGCCAGCAATGAAGATGAAGATTGATAAATTTACAGGGTGGAACAGTTTCAGTTTGTGATGAATCAAGATGCGGGCCTTGTTAAAGCAACAAGGATTGTGGACTCCTTTATCTGATAAAGAGGATGCCAGTTCAGCAGATTATGCCAGTCTGGAGGAGAAAGCACATTCAACCATCATGTTGTGCTTGTCTGATGATGTTATCACGGAAGTTGCTGAGGAAGACACTGCTGCCAAGTTATGGTTAAAGCTTGAAAGCCTGTATATGACTAAGTCATTGACCAACAAGTTGTTGCTGAAGCAGAGGCTATTCAGCCTGAGGATGCATGATGAGGCTCAGCTGAGAGATCATCTTGATTAGTTGAACATAATATTACTTGATCTCAGGAATATTGATGTTAAGATTGAGGATGAAGATGATGCATTGATTTTTCTGGTTTCATTACCAGCTTCCTATGAGAACTTTGTACAGTCCTTCATAGTTGGGAAGGATACAGTTGCTTTAGAGGATGTAAGGTCAGCTTTACATGCCAGGGAGCTGAGACATAAGGTAGCTGGGGCAGACAATCAGGCTGCTGGACTATTAGTCAGTAGCAGAAGTGGAAAATAGCATGGTCATTCTAGGAAGAAAAATTCCAAGAAGAAAAGGTCCAAAGGCCTTAAATCCCTTGATGTTTGCAATTATTGTAAAGAGCAGGGACATTGGACGTCCGATTGTTCAAAGAGAAGAAACAGTAGGAGAACAGTTCTGGCACAGCTGCTGTGGCAGGTGAGCATGAATCAGATGAGGATACGGTTCTAGTGGCAGGAGAGTCAGCACATCAAACTGATGTGTGGATTCTGGACTCTGGGGCATCCTTTCATATTTGCCATCAGAGAGAGTGGTTCTCAAGTTATCAGCAGATAGATGGTGGTCATATATCTATGGCAAATAGCAAGGTCTGCAAGGTAGTTAGAATTGGCTCAATTTAGATGAGGACAGAGGATGAAAAATTCTGTAAACTGAATGAAGTTAGACATGTTCCACAGATGACCAAGAATTTGGTATCTCTCAGTTATTTGGACAGCAAGAGATTCAATTTCAAGTGTGAAGCTGGAAAACTAAGTGTCTATAAAAACTCAGTTTTGGTTCTCAAGGGATTCAAGAAAGGGACTCTGTATGTGTTACAAGGGTCAGTTGTTGCTGGTTCTGCTCATGTGGCATCAGCTGAGATTCATCAGTCACTGCTTAGAAAACTATGTCATATGAGACTTGGTCACATGGGTGAAAAAATGATGCAGGTTCTTTCTCAGAAAGATCTTCTTGGGGAGTGTAAGGTCAAGCATCTGGACTTTTGTGAGCATTGTGTGTTTGGGAAGCTTCATAGGAGCAAGTTCTTAAAAGGGATACACAACACAAAGTCATCACTTGATTATATTCATTCTGATTGTTAGGGGCCATCAAAGGTGGAGTCATTGGGTGGTCACTGATATTTTGTGTCATTCATAGATGACTATTCAAGGATGACTTGGGTGGTGATGATGAAACACAAAGTGAGGCATTCAAGAGCTTAATGCAATGGAATGATCTAGTTGAAAATCAGTTGGGGAAGAAGATCAAGAGGCTTCGTATAGATAATTGTCTGGAATTCTGCTGGAATGAGTTTGATGAGTTGTGTAGAAATAAGGGTATTTCCAGACATCATACAGTCAGGAATACCCTTCAGAAAAATGGTGTAGCTGAAAGAATGAATCAAACTCTTCTGGAGAGAGCAAGATGCATGCTCTCTCATGCTGGTTTGTCAAGGAGATTTTGGGCAGAGGCTGTAAGCACAACTTGCTACTTAATCAACAGGAGTCCTCACACAGGGATCAATCTCAAAACACCAGCTGAGATGTGGTCAGGCAAGCCGGCTGATTACTCAGTTCTAAGGGTATTTGGAAGTACAGTTTACTATCATGTCAGTGGAGGAAAACTAGAACCAAGAGCCAAGAAATGAGTGTTTATGGGGTATGGTGATGGAGTAAAGAGGTACATAATTTTGTCATCAGCAGAAAACAGAGTTATTCTCAACAGAGATACATTTTTTGATGAAAATTCTATGCTCAGCTCATTAGTGAGAGGACAATCTGAATCGAAACCAGATTCAAACTGAAAAGCGACGATGAAGGTGGAGCTTCAGGTGAAGTCAGTTGAGATGCAACACTCAACTGACCCAAGTCGGCCATCTGATCCGTTCTTGAACCGAACTAAATCAAGCCGGTCACCGAGCAAATGTTAGTTGAGTGTCAAACTGAGAACGTGGGTCAGCAGAGATAGAAGATCCAATATTGGGGTACCTCCCTAGAGGTATGGTTTTGATGATATGGTTGGATATGCACTTCAAGTTGCAGAAGAAGTGGATGGTTTATAACCTTTTACTTACAGGGAAGCAGTGACATGTTCTGAAGCTCTCAATGGCTTACTGCCATGGGAGATGAAATAGAGTCAATACTGAAGAATCAGATTTGGGATCTAGTTAAACATCCAACTGATAGGAGAGTTGTTACTTGCAAATGGCCTTTCAAGAAGAAGGAATGGATAACTGAGGCAGAAGGAGTTAAGTATAAAGCACGTTTGGTTGCAAGAGGGTTCAGTAAGAAAGAATAGGTGGAATTTGATGAGATATTCTCACCTGTAGTCAGACATACTTCAATCAGAGTATTACTAGCAACGGTGGCACAACAGGATTTAGAACTAGAGCAGTTAGATGTGAAGACAACTTTTCTACATGATGAGGTAGACAAAGAGATATACATGACTCAGCCAAAGGGTTTCCAAGTTCCTGGTAAGGAAGATTTTGTGTGTAACTTGAAGAAGTCCTTGTATGGCCTGAAGCAAGCTCCTAGACAATGGTATAAAAGGTTTGACAGTTAATTACATGATCCAATTGGGTTACAACAGAAGTCCTTATGATTGTTGTGTTTACAACAGTCAGTTGAAAGATGGATCATACATCTATCTTGTGTTATATGTGGATGACATGCTGATAGCTGCAAGAAAGAAGTCTGATGTTTAGTATCTGAAAGACCTTCTCAGTGTCGAGTATGAAATGAAGGATTTGGGTGCAGCCAAGAAAATTTTGGGGATGGAGATCTGGAGAGATAGAAGTCAGAAGAATCTGTTTTTATCTCAAAGGGCTATATACAGAAGATTTTGTCAAAGTTTGGCATGTCAGCTTCTAAGCCAATAGATACTCCTATGGCATCAAATGTTCATTTGTCAGTTTTTGCTTCACAGTCAGCAGAGGTGAAGAAATACATGTCAAGAGTTCCTTGTACTAGTGCAGTTGGCAGTCTGATGTATGCCATGGTGTGCACTAGGCTTGATCTGGCTCAGGCAGTCAGTGTTGTCAGCAAGTTTATGGCTCAACCTGGAAAAGAACACTGGAAAGCTGTGAAAAGAATGTTCAGGTACCTTAGGGGTACAACTGACGTTAGTCTCATTTATGGAGGTGATACTCAAGAACTGATCACAGGATACTATGATGCTGATTATGCAGGTGATGTGGACAGTATAAAATCAATGACTGTTTATGTTTTCATAATGGGGAATTCAGTTGTCAGCTGGAAAGCAACTCTTCAGGCAACATTGGCTTTATCAACTACTGAAGCTAAGTATATGGCTTTTACTGAAGCAGCTAAGGAGGGTATATGTTGAAGGGACTAGTCAGTGATTTGGGGCCACATCAGGATCAAGCTGAGATTTATTGTGACAGTTTGAGTGCAATTTGTCTAGCTAAGGATCAAGTTCATAATGAGAGAACCAAGCATATTGATGTGAGGTATCATTTTCTGAGAAATGAGAAGAGGGTGGTAGTGAAAAAGATCAGAACCAAGAAGAATCCTGCTGATATGTTCACTAAACCAGTTCAGTAGAGCAAGTTTCAGTTGTGTCTGGATTTGCTAAATATTCAAATCTTGTAAACTGAAATCTGGATATTCAGTTGAGGGCAGATCAACTGAGTGGATTTTAAGGAGAAGTCTAGTACTGTACATCCTGGCATTGACGAATGCATCTGGTATAAGTACATCTGGTTATTCAATCTGATTGACTGTGAATGAGAATTCAAGTCAAGGTGGAGATTTATCAGTTTTGGTGACTTGACCTCTAAACTGATGAATAAACTGGTAGAACTAATTTGAGAAACTAAGACTGAGAATAATGGTTAGTTCAGTAAGTATATACAGTTATGTGAAAGTCATTTTGACGAAGTGCAACTGAGATCCTTCTGAAGTCAGCAGTTAGTTTGGTCTGTTGGGTTTTGCTGAGTATAACTGAGTTCTACATCTGGGCAGTTGATTACAATTCTAGAAAGTCAGTTTGAAGCTGAGTTTCCTCTGGTGGATAACAGCTGGAGTTGGAGTCCACATCTGGGTATTTATGACAATTCCGACAATGATTTTTGGCGGTTAGGGTTTGGGATTTGTGCCTATAAATACCAATGTTGTAATCAATGCAAGTGTGTGTTAATTTCACAAGTGTGTGAAATACCTTGTAACTTTGTGATAATAAAATCTCCTTTTTCTGTCCGTGGAGTAGTCGGCACAACGCCGGAAACCACGTTAAATCACTGTGTTCTCTTTGTTTCTGTGTTTTATCAATTTCCGCCATATTTTATGTTTGCATTGCTTCTATTTTATTTTTTCTTAAACTGCAAGTTTCTCATCTGTGTTTTAACAAATACATTATGAAATGATAAGTATATATATTCAACGAAACCAAACAAATTTATTAAGTTATGTCAAGCAAAGAAGCGTCTACTGCATTTGTGGGACGCAGTACTCCAACTAACTAATCCCACCACAAATTGACATGCTTGAGACTTAAAGAAATGCATAATACATAAATGCCTTTTTTTGATTACATTTTATTGAGAATTCATTCTTCATATTGATACAATCCAGATCTGCAAAATGCTATCTTAATAAGGAAGAAGAATACACTTATCTCTACTAACAACATTATTGCTAGGCAGTCTAATACAATGCCAAGTGGCCACAAATACACACTTATACAAAACTCGATCACTTATCACATATCACACTATTTATCACATTATAACTTGTTTTATTATCTCCCCTCAAACAAAACATGGTGTTAATAAGATTGAGTTTGCTCCGAGCTGAGATAAATGCAGTAGTTCCCAATGGCAGTGGCGGATCCAGAAATATGTTTTAGTAGGGTCACCGGAGGTTTTTGCTCCGAAAATTTGTTCCAGTGGGGTAAACCAAAGCCTAAAAAAACATTTTTTTAACTACAAAACCACACTTTTTAACGGACAATGACCTCAATGTTGGCACCGACACTTTTTATCGGTTTCTTGACAGGCAATCACCTCAATATTGGAGATGAATGCAGTTTTGAAGTCGTTGATCAGTCTAGAGAAAATCATGTCGTGTTTAGCAACAAAACACTTTTTAGAGCCTGAATTCGATTGCATGTGGCGCCGGACTATAGCATTTGGACTGTGTTGCGTTTACTGGCAAAGCACCGCACTGCAGTGTTCGGACTTTATTGCGTTTAACTTGCAATGTGCCGGGCTGTAGCATTCGTTCTGTATTGCGTTTATTCGCAAAGTACCACGCTGTAGTGTTCAGACTTTATTGCAATTAACTCGCAAAGTGCCCCGCTGTAGAGCTCGGATTTTATTGCGTTTAACTCGCAAAGTTACGGGCTATAGCAGACGGGTTATCTTGTCGAGCTGAGAAGGTGGCGAGCCGATGGGAATGCTTTTATTGCGTTGAATCGCATTCTGGGATTTGAGCCGACCCTTGCCGCTACCGGGGCATTTCTACTCTTTCGTTCTTGAGGTCTCGGGACAAGTCAATGTGAGAAGCCCGCCAGCGAGATGAGGTCGTTCTTCAAATTTCCGAACAAAGTCGGTTGTCCTTTCCATAGCCGTTTGGACAGACGTTTGGACAGACAGGCTGATGTGCCTAAAAAGATGAAGCCCTTCTCCCCCCGAGATCTTGAATTTAAATGGGAGGTAAGATAAGGTGAGTTAGGGTAACTTGGTGTAGGGTAGAGTGAGGTAGGGTTCGGTAGGTGGGTTGTAAAGTAGGTTGGGGTAGTGAGGTATGGTAGGATGAGTAACAAGGTAGGGTGCGGTGAGGAGATTGGTATGGTGAATGGTAAATAAGGAATGATGGGTAGATAAGGGTAAAGTGGTGTCCCGGATTTTATCTATACAAAACAACAAGTAATAAACCGGTTAACCTCAAGTGCAAGGATCGTAGTATGGAGGCTAATGCCGGGTCGATCTTACGGGGAACTAGACTGTTGTGAACCCTAGCTTTTGTTTTTAACTAATTATTGTCACGAAAACTAACCTAAACAAATATTGCATAAAAGTAACTAGCGCAGAGAGATTAATCCAATGCTAGGAAAGATTGAAAGCGATAAACTAACTAAACTAGAGTGCGTAAAAAGTAAACTAAAGCTAAACAATTCAAGTTTCAAGAGATTTGAATCAAGTTATAACAAACGAACGAGCAGTTGATCCACCTATCCTATCAACATTCGATTCTATTCAGATTATTTCGTGATTCTAATCAAGTTGTGATTTGCCTTATCTAAGTACGACCTCTAATTTCTTAGATGGTTCTCCTATCAATCTTTATCTTTCGATTTACTGATTAACGCTTTTCAAAACAAAGGTGGAAACTCTAACGCCTCTAACCTAGAAATCTAACCTATTAACTTTCGTTTTATAGATTAAAGATCTACTCTTTTATCATGGTGTTCTAAAGTTAACATGATTTTCATCACATAAAACAAACACAAAAGCAAACATCTTTCGATATAATTCGCAATAAACAATGTAAACATGATAAAAGAAACAACTTGTATTAAAGAACTCACAAAACAATCACGATTCGAATCTGAATAGTTGACGGATAGGCTTCACACCGCTGTTCAAAAGAGGTCTAGCCTCTTATCATCTTCGTGAGACTTGAAATTGATGAATAAAAAGACATGAAAAGTAGCTAATCTAATCTATGAATCTAATTGCATAAACTGGAAGAAAATAGAATAAAACGCAGCCAAGCTGCTCCCTAGGTTTAGGGTTCAAATTGTGTGTCTTAGGGTTGATTATGCGCTGCTATATATAGAGAAAATCAAGTCGGTTGCTACAAGATCGCCTCCGGACGCTCGTTCATTATCATGGACGCCCGTCCAGGACCCAGCTCCAGTATTTTGCTCATAACTTCACTTCTAGGGCTCCGAATGAGGTGATTAAACATGCGTTGGAAAGATATTTCAATCCTCTACAACTTTCATCAAGACAACTTTCCCTGAAAGTGCCTACAAGTGTGGACAAAATTCCCATGAAGTGCCTGGTTCCGGTTTCTTCAATGATTCTTCACTTAAACATCTTTCAACTCTTCCATCTTCATGTGATCATCGTTTAAGCTCCTTACTCATCATGAAAACGTACCTAACAATATGATAGAAACATGCAAAATGTAACATCATACGGATAAACATAAAACACCGATAAAATCACGTAAATATCTCGATTTTGCATTTAAACACATTTAAAACTCGTTTACTCAATAATTCGATAAAACCAACACTTTTCTATAAAAAGTACTAAAATACCAAGGATATTGTTACGGGAATAACGTCATATAAATCATAAATTTCACCCTTAACAACTCCCCCACACTTAAACTTTGCTCGTCCCGAGCAAAACAAAACAAAATCAAGCTCGAGATAGTATAGACATCTCAACAAATATAACATATATTCAATAACTTAGAAGTTCACCATTATGTGTGTGCATAGCCATAGAAAACTTCCACTAAATCCAAACTTGAAAAATCAAAGTAAAACTAGCTAATACCCCCTCGTAGAATAGTAATAAATGACACTCATAAGATGTACCCTACAAACGTGACATATCCCGAAAAAGAATGATCGAATATATCTAGGGCCTTTCTGAAATACTCAGAGGATAATCCCTACATCATATCTTTCAGTTTATACTGGGGATAAGATTAACGAAAACTAAGCCTTATATTCAATTTTGTAACGATATCTTAGTTGATTTAACTTATTCACTTTTAAACACACATTAGGATAAGCTATTGCCCTCATAGTAGAATAGGACATTTCGAGATAATACCCTACCTTACTCCAATCATAAGGCAGCTTTTCCTAACTGTCGTGAGCTTTTAGTCATCATAGTGGTATAGGACATACGTGGTACACCCTACCTCACTCAAATCATCGACTAGCTTTCGACACACACGATTAATTCATTAATTCAACTTTTTCACTTTGACAATAGCTACGTTTTACTTATCACATTCAAACTTCTAGATATTCACAGTATAACATACTCCGGATCTAAATACAAACTATCATAAATCTCAAGATATATACGTAGCACTAAGTACATGACTTATAAGAAAAATCAAAAATCACTAATCCAAACGGGGTAATAACTCTATAAAATAGCTCATCGTCACTATGGCTCGTGAAAAATAGTGTCGTGAAACAACTAACTTAACTTAAAACATATGATATATAGCATAGATGACTATCGAAAACAAAGAACATTAACATGTATTGCCTACTCGGGACAAAACAAAAACAAAAACGTGGAAATTTTTAAAATTCAGCTCATTTTTTCATAAAAACATCATGTATTAAGCAAATGGTAGATACATAACGACTTATCCCCTCCCCCACACTTAAATGACAACATGTCCTCATGGTGTGCAGAATTAAAAAAAAAAAAAAAAAAAAAGTACTTAGCTGATTGTAGTTCGAAAGTGGCAAGTCTGGAAGTGGCCATGGTCCGAGATCTGAGAAATGCTTGAGGAAATCGATGAGATCGTGGGACCATCCACCGGAAAACTAAAATCGTCTAAAGCTCACAATCGCTATCGAAAATATCCTGCACACTTGAAAAACAAAGAAATACCTCGGGGGATACAAGGGATTATATCATATCGCGCAAAAGTGATAGAGATAAAGATAAGAGGAAATCGTAAGCAAAACAACACTTCGACCCTTTATAAGCCTAGGACGGCTGACTGACAAAAACAACACAATCCGAATAAGATTAAAACAACTAGAACAAGGAAAAATAACTAAAGAAAGAAACTAATATAATAAGGGATATCTAGGATGCCTCCTAGTAGCGCTAATGGTTATTGTCGTTAGCTCGACACATTTGAAACTCAGCCTGGATCAGGCCATTTAACCTTTCTGCCAGCCACTACCTCGTTTAAGCCCCGGTCCGTAATGTGGCTGCAGAAACAGCATCTAACACATGGGGTAAAATCTTTTATAGCCTTCCAAACTCGTTTAATCTTCCCCATGGCTGATTTCTTTCTTCTCTGATTCCTCTGATGACGTTTAAGCTTTTGCTCTTTTTCATACTCCTCCATATCCCAACTACCTGCTAGAACTTCTGCTGATGAACCAATACCGTCATCCTCGGAGAATAAATCGGATGAAAACTCGCCAAATTCATTGACCTCTGTAACACCACATCCGAGAATATCGAGAAATTTAACAATCAAAGGTTTTTCTCTAGGTTCACCAATGTAGTGCTTGCACCTTTGACCATTAACTCAAAACGGTTGATCTGGATAACCGCGTAGTTCTAGAACACCTCCAGGAATGATTTGGAGAATCTCAAAAGGACCAGACCAACGTGTCCTTAACTTCCCAGGAAACAAATGTAACCTGGAATTGTATAGTAACACTTGCTCTCCAACTTGAAATTCTCTCTTCTTGATCTTTGCGTCATGAAGGAGTTTCATCTTATCTCTTCTTGATCCTGGCACTTTCGTAAGCAAGCCTGAAGCCTAAACTCGTCCAACTCATTACAATCGCTGCGATCGATGTTTGCCACGAGTTGGGAATCGAAGTTAAGAAACTTTGTAGCCCAATAAGCTCACGTGCTCTAACTCAACCGGCAAGTGGCACGATTTACCATAAACCATCTGGTAGGGTGATGTACCCATGGGGTCTTATAGGCAGTTCGATATGCCCATAGTACATCATCCAACTTTAGACTCCAGTCTTTTCTATGACTGTTCACTGTTTTCTCCAGGATCTTCTTCAAGCTCTGGTTGCTTCGCTCAACCTGACCACTAGTCATCGGATGATATGGTGTGCCAGTTTTGTGACGAACACCGTACTTCTCGAGGACTTTTTCCAAAGGTCGGTTGCAGAAGTGTGTCCCTTCATCACTAATCAAGGCTCGTGGACATCCAAACCTCACAAAGATGTTCTTCTTCAGAAATTTCATGACCGTTTTATGATCATTGTGAGGAGTGGCAATTGCCTCCACCCATTTCGAAACATAGTCAACACAGACTAAGATGTATTTGTTGCCACAAGATGATGGGAAAGGTCCCATAAAATCGATGCCCCATACATCAAAGACTTCGCACTCTAAGATGGGTTTCAAGGGCATGTCAAAACGCCTTGTCAGAGTTCCGGTTCTCTGACACCTATCGCAAGCTTTACAAAAGGCTTCTGTATCCTTAAACCGGACTGGAAGATCTTAGCAACCGTCTTCCAAGGACCAAAGTGACCACCAGTGGGTCCACTGTGGCATTGCTCGATAATCTCTTGTTGCTCAGATTCAGGAACGCATCTCCTAAGCAAACCATCTTTGCGGATCTTAAATGTGATAAGGTTCATCCCAAACGAAATATTTCATATCAGAGAAGAACTTCTTCTTCTCTTGATACGACATTTCGGGATCAAGGTAATGGGCATGAAGGTAGTTCACAATGGAAGAGTACCATGGAACATCAGGAGGACGACCGTCTATCAACATAATGTTTTCTAGAGGAAAGTAAAGATCTATATCATCAGGATCACCCTTTTCCTCACTTAACATTCTAGAAACGTGATCCGCCACTACATTCTCACTGCCCTTTTTGTCCTTAATTTGAACGTCAAACTCTTGTAGGGTCATTATCCAACGCAGTAGGCGCGGTTTAGCATCCTTTTTAGTCATCAGATACCGCAAAGCAGCGTGATCAGTCCACACGACCACTTGAGCACCTAGCAAGTAACTACGGAACTTGTCCATAGCAAACACTACGGCCAATAATTCCTTTTCGGTAGTCGTATAGTTAACTTGCGAAGGATTCAACGTGTGGCTGGCGTAATAGATAGGTGGAAACTTTCCTTCGATTCGTTGTCTAAAAGCGCACTAACAAAGATAGTTGGATGCATCGCATATAAGCTCAAAGGGCAAGTTCCATCCGCGATATAAGAATTGGAGCGGATATTAACCGATTCTTGAGCTCCTCAAACGCTTGCTTTGCGCTTTTCATCGAAATTGAACTCAACGTCTTCCTTGAGCAGAGTAGATAGGGGCTTGGCTACTTTGGAAAAATCTTGGATGAATCTCCTATAAAACCGACATGTCCGAGGAAACCTCGACTTCGCGTACATTCTTAGGATAACTCATCTTCTCAATGGCTTCTACCTTGGCCCTATCTACTTCTATACCTTTGGCTGACACTTTGTGGCCAAGGACTATGCCTTCATCTACCATGAAATGGCATTTTTCCCAATTAAGCACTAAGTTCTTTTCCACACATCTAGATAACACCGATCAAGATTATTGAGGCAATCATCGAAGGATTGACCAAAGACCGAGAAATCATCCATAAAAATCTCATGCACTTTTCAACTAGCCCGTCAAAGATTGCCATCATACACCTCAAAAAGGTAGCGGGGGCATTGCATAGACCAAATGGCATCCGCTGTAGGCGAATGTACCATAAGGGCAAGTGAAAGTGGTCTTCTCTTGGTCAACGGGATCGATGGGTATCTCTGAAGTATCTGAATATCCATCCAGAAGCGATGAGAATCGTGCCTGCTGCTAGACGCTCAAGCATTTGATCAATGAATGGAAGGGAAATGATCTTTCATTGTGACCTCATTGAGTTTTACAGTAGTCAATACGGACTCTATAGCCTGTAACTAGCCTCAATGCTATCTCCTCTCCTTCTCATTCTTCTCAATAGTAATTCCCCTTTTTGGGGACTACCTGAGTCGGGGACACCCACTCACTATCGAAGAATGGCGTATATGATACCCATATCTGTGAAGCTCAATGATTTCCTTCTTGACTACGCCTTGCATGTGAGGTTGAGCCTTCTCGAGGTCAGTCTAACTCGTTTTGCACCCTCCTCGCCTTGATCTTGTGCATACAGATGTCGGGAGATATCCTCGGATATCTCCCACCCGCCATCCAAAGGCTTTTTCATTTTTGCGCGAGACGTTTAACAATTTAAGCTCCTCTATACGAGATAGCTTGGCGAGAGATGATCAAAGGAAGCTTGTCACCTTCTCTTAAAAACACATACTTAAGATGTTTAGGCAACGGCTTGATCAAATCTACGGGAGGATCCTCTAGACTTGATTTAAGATCACCACTCTTCAACTCAACATCACCGAGCTTACTTAGTGGTCCCACTCGCCAAGGCTTCTTCTCTTAGCTCATCCTCAAAATCACCGCTAATCGGTCTAGATTGACCACACCATGATTATTCGGATTATCAATCGACGCTCATATTCAAATTCTCTGACCATGACTTGCTTATCCATAAAGTCATCGAAATCATCAAAAGTCTCATCAACGGAAAAGCCGGTTGGAGATCCGTAAGGTACATTGATAGATTTTGAAACACTATAGCTCACCTCCTGGTCACCAACTCGAATGGTCACATGCCCACCATCACAATCGATGAGGGCTCTAAATGTAGATAGAAAAGGTCTTCCAAGAATCAAAGGGACATTTGCACTTTTCTCAATATCTAAGACGTACCAGTCAACTGGAAAGGTAAACCTATCTATTTGAACTAATACGTCTCTCAGGATTCCCTCTGCTTTCTTAGAAGATCTATCTGCGAACTGCAAGTTCATGGTAGTGGGTTCTAAGACTTTGTAACCCAAGTGATTGCAAATGACAATGGCATCAAGGTGATGGATGCACCCAGTCACATAAGGAATTTGGGAATACTAGGCCTCCCATCCGCAATGTGAGCACAAATTTGCCTCTGGTCGCCTCTTGGTTGGTAAGTCTTGATAATTGACCATCGCGCGAGCCTTTACCAACCGCTTGATCCATTTCGATAATTTCTTTTGGAAGATACAACATCCTTAATGAACTTGGTATACTTAGGCATCTCAACCAAAACTTCTGACAATGGAAGATTAACCTGAGTATTTTTCAACAAATTAAGCACTTTTTCATACTTCTTATCTTCGCTCAATGGGATGTTGCTCTTTCTCGGTGGAAATGGAAGCTTTTTCAAATCATCCTCGAGAAAAGACTTTCTTCAAGATGCACCGATAGCTTTGTCTTCCAAATCTTTCCACCGAACCGTCTTCTCATTCTTTTGATTAGTCGAGGATCACCCACCGACTTTCACTTGATTTCTCATTCCTCGTGGATCACCACCGAGGATCCTTAATTTTTCACTTCTCGAGGCAACCACCGAGGACTTCCTTGCGTAGCGAGGGGGACGTAGGTGCTCGACTTCCCTCCCGCCTTATCACCGGCGGGAGAGGGGCTAGTGGTTTCCCCTGGTTGGGGGACCACTCGATTGAGTACCACTTAAGTTCATTGCATCGGCCTCCTCCACCGTATGGAGGTGAAGGAACCAAGTCGGTGCATTGGCCAAGATTCAAATCGGTATGAGCTACATGACCACCTTTGGGATTTCTCTCCGTGAAGTTGGGCATCCGCCTCGATGGTCTGAAGCTTCTTTGGTCGACCATTTGCTTCTCAAGGTGCTTGATCGAATTCATCAACAAGCTGGATATTATTATTTTGCTCCTCTGGAAGTTATTGTTTTGCTCCTTCACTCCTTCCGATAGAGTCCAATCTAGCTTCCGGATCATCAACGTGAGATGGACCTTGAGAGTTTTGAACATTTTCGGGGAGAAAGTGGCTTGATTGACTTTGAGATGAAGGATTTGAATAGTTAGGCCGCTTTGATTGAACCTTTGATTAAGATTGGGAGCATTCAAGTTCGGTTCGATTGAAACTAGGGTTTCGATTGAAATTGAAATTTTGATTTTGACGAAAACCCTGGTTTTGAAAGTTGCCTTGGCGGTGAATTGATTTCCAAACCTCGATTTGGCTGGCCATTAAAGGCATTGATCTCTGCGTTACGTCCGATCATAGGGCGAAAACGAAAGCGATGTGCCCGCATCATCACATACCTGGCATGTGATCGGATTGTACGCCCATGATTACTCGACAACATTGACTTGATAAGTTGATGGGGAATGAATTGACACCGCCAACCATATGGCGGTCGAGAACAAGCTCGCGATCATGAACTTGAGAGTTCGTAAAAATGAAGGAGTCCGATAACTTCGGATTGGAGACGTGGTAAGCGTAGCACCGCCGCTTCAAAGATGGCAATCTCGTTACGCATTTTCACCTCCTCGGTCCTAGGAGGAGGTGGTGGTGCCTGAAACGACTTGAAAGGAGGGGCATAATTATATTTGGCAATGTCTTGAACAATGCCCACCCCTCTTGAGGCGTTTTCCTCAAAAACGCCCCACTGATGAACTATTGACCATGCCCTTAGTGAGCTTGGTCAATCCAATCGAAAAAAAGGTATTGACTTGCCTCTGCAAGTCTAACCCATGGTGGGGGCATTTACGAAGAAGAGCCTTAAATCTCTTCCATGCCTCAAAGAAAGATTCTGTTTCCGTTTGATAAAAATTGTATATTTCCCTTAAACACTGGGCCGTCTTGGCAGGTGGAAAGTATTGACTTAAAAATTCTTTCTCCAATGCAGCCCAGGTGGTAATGGATTCCGTAGGGAGAGAGCTATACCACTCTTTAGCTTCTCCTTCAAAGAGAATGGAAACAAAGGATGTAAGTTTAATCACATCCTCACTCACACCTTGAATGCGTGTCGTACCACATATCTCCGTGAATGTGTGCGTGTGTGAGAGATTTTCGAAGGAAACGTGAAACATTGATGCATCTTTGCATCATCCGAATGAGACCGGTTTTTAGTTCAAAGGTTTGTGCGGTAATGGTGGTAGGGCGATAGCCGGGTTGATGTTGCACCAGGCATGGCATATAGTCCGCCAACGTCGTCGATCTTCTGCCGCCATTATAACAATATCTTCGATCTCCTTTATTAGGTTTCGCTTCGATATCCTGATCGGTTGAACTTCCTTCGTCCGAGGATCGGTAAAACGAAGTCTTCTCTATTGGGTCGGACTATGGTCCGCCGAGGTCAGTGAAAAAAGTAATGGCCCTTTCGACTTCGAGTTTGCATAAACCGATACCCAACTCAAGATCTTGAACCTAAAAACTAAAGAAAAAAATAAAAACCTAAACTAAGAAATTTAAAACCTAAATCTAAAATTAAAACCTAAAGAAAAGAAAAGAGGGGAAAAGAAAAAGATTGAGGAAGAAAGGGACGGACGGGCGTCCAAACAAATGGACGAGCGTCTGTCTTGAAATTGGACTGAACTGGTGTTCAAAAATTGAACGCTCGTCTGATCCTTCAGGCGACTCTGAATTTATGGACGTTCGTTCAAATTTATGGACGTTCGTTCAAGGGTCGAATTCGGATACAGGATTGAAAAAAATTACAGTGAACGAGCGTTCAAACGAATAAACGCTCGTCCAGATGCAAAGTTTCAGAGAAAGAACAGAAACGAATTCAGAAACAGAGGGGGATTTTGAGAAAACAGAGGAGAAAAACAGGGGCGAAACTAATCACAAAAATAAAACCTTAAACCCTAATAACCTGAACTAAAACCTAATGATCTAACTAAAAAAATCTACCTAAAGGGATACGTAATCGAAAAACCTAAACCTACGAAAGATTTAAAAGCAGAAAAACATAAAACACTAAAAGAGGGAAAAACATGTGTTGAAATCTTCTACCCCAAAATGGAAGGGAAAACAGTGGATTTTGACCTCGAAAACGGTGTCGGACGGCCTTTGGCCGTCCGCCACGTCGTCGGCATCGGAACGAGCTTTCCGAATTGGGGTCCTGCGCGCCAAACGGACACTCGAGCCGAAAGTTATGGCCAAAATACTAAAGAGTGCTAAAACGATCCCTTTTTATCCAAAAGTTTGATCGTTAAAAACGTGGAGTTAGATGATTCAACCTTAGAAACCTATCTACGACACTTACCTACGAAAAAAACAGAAAACCTAATTGAAATAAAAATAAAAACTAATGGCAGACAGGACAGACGGGTGTCCAATTAACTGGACGGGCGTCCTCCTGGAGGAAGAACTGGACGGGCGTCTGTATGACCAGACGCTCGTCCAACTGGAACAGATTCGAACAGAGAGCGAAAAAAAAGAAACGATAACAGAAAACAGAGACTAAAACTCAAAAACAAAAGTCTATACTACAACTAACAAGAACAAATATTAATTAACAGAAAAACAAACAAGTAAAACAACTAAATCACCAACGAAAAACAGAAATAAAAACAAAAACCTTAACCTAAATTACTAATGAAAAACAAAAACTAGACAACCGTCCGGTTCCCCGGCAACGGCGCCAAAAACTTGTCCCGGATTTTATCTATACAAAACAACAAGTAATAAACCGGTTAACCTCAAGTGCAAGGATCGTAGTATGGAGGCTAATGCCGGGTCGATCTTACGGGGAACTAGACTGTTGTGAACCCTAGCTTTTGTTTTTAACTAATTATTGTCACGAAAACTAACCTAAACAAATATTGCATAAAAGTAACTAGGCGGAGAGATTAATCCAATGCTAGGAAAGATTGAAAGCGATAAACTAACTAAACTAGAGTGCGAGAAAAAGTAAACTAAAGCTAAACAATTCAAGTTTCAAGAGATTTGAATCAAGTTATAACAAACGAATCGAGCAGTTGATCCACCTATCCTATCAACATTCGATTCTATTCAGATTATTTCGTGATTCTAATCAAGTTGTGATTTGCCTTATCTAAAACTACGACCTCTAATTTCTTAGATGGTTCTCCTATCAATCTTTATCTTTCGATTTACTGATTAACGCTTTTCAAAACAAAGGTGGAAACTCTAACGTCTCTCTAACCTAGAAATCTAACCTATTAACTTTCGTTTATAGATTAAAGATCTACTCTTTTATCATGGTGTTCTAAAGTTAACATGATTTTCATCACATAAAACAAACACAAAAGCAAACATCTTTCGATATAATTCGCAATAATAAACAATGTAAACATGATAAAAGAAACAACTTGTATTAAAGAACTCACAAAACAATCACGATTCGAATCTGAATAGTTGACGGATAGGCTTCACACCGCTCGTTCAAAAGAGGTCTAGCCTCTTATCATCTTCGTGAGACTTGAAATTGATGAATAAAAAGACATGAAAAGTAGCTAATCTAATCTATGAATCTAATTGCATAAACTGGAAGAAAATAGAATAAAAACGCAGCCAAGCTGCTCCCTAGGGTTTAGGGTTCGAAATTGTGTGTCTTAGGGTTGATTATGCGCTGCTATATATAGAGAAAATCAAGTCGGTTGCTACAGTACCGCTCCGGACGCTCGTTCATTATCATGGACGCCCGTCCAGGACCCAGCTCCAGTATTTTGCTCATAACTTCACTTCTAGGGCTCCGAATGAGGTGATTCAACATGCGTTGGAAAGCTATTTCAATCCTCTACAACTTTCATCAAGACAACTTTCCCTGAAAGTGCCTACAAGTGTGGACAAAATTCCCATGAAGTGCCTGGTTCCGGTTTCTTCAATGATTCTTCACTTAAACATCTTTCAACTCTTCCATCTTCATGTGATCATCGTTTAAGCTCCTTACTCATCATGAAAACGTACCTAACAATATGATAGAAACATGCAAAATGTAACATCATACGGATAAACATAAAACACCGATAAAATCACGTAAATATCTCGATTTTGCATTTAAACACATTTAAAACTCGTTTACTCAATAATTCGATAAAACCAACACTTTTCTATAAAAAGTACTAAAATACCAAGGATATTGTTACGGGAATAACGTCATATAAATCATAAATTTCACCCTTAACAAGTGGTGTGGTGGGGTAGGGCTACCTCGTCCCGCCCCATCCCAACTAACCATACTCCTTCCACCATGTCCACAATATCATGCCCTATCCCACCCACCAACATTAATCCACTACCATGTCTTACTAATCACTCAATATGTCACATTTTATATTATCTGTTTCATTTCAATATTTGATAATCCAAAGCATTAATGGAATGATTATATTTCATTCTATTCCTATAATTTTATTCTATTTTATTTCATTACTACGTAATAAACACGTCATAACTACGTTTATTTCATAACTATGTTTTTCAATGTTATAATTTATTAAGGCGGCTTCTATCGGCACCCCGAAACTGCTCACGGCACCATGATTACTCTTGGCACTCTCTAAATCACTCTTGACACCACATTGAATATTTTAATTTTTTTTTACTTCAGGCACCACCAAAAAATGTAAAACTTACTTCTCATACCACAAATCTTATAAAATACAATTTAGTCATTTGATAATTAAAATGAAACATTATAATCCCCCAAATTATTTTTCACCCAAATCATCATCAAGATCCACAAATTCATCTTCATCATTAAAAAATCATTTTCATCATCATCATCAAAAAATCATCTGCATCTTCATCATAAAAAAATCATCTTCAACCTTCTTCTGCTTCATCAAAATTCTTCTTTATCAAAATTCTTCTTCATCATGGATTTTCATAAGATAACACTGAAACACATGCTCAATGGGTTGAAACACCATTAATTATGGAATAAAATGAAGCTTTTGAGTTTTCCGACCGGCTAGTGGATTTTCCGGCCGGCAACCCACCAAACGTCATCAGGACTGACGTTAGTTGACACTAGCAACATCAGATCCCGTGACGTTCTTGATATGAATCAAGATACAGTATTTTCAGTATTATTATTATATATTTTATGTCTTATTTAGTAATAAAAGGCTGATATTCAAGACATGGAACTATCATGATGCATTGAACTTAGAAGATTCAGCAATCTCTGGAAACTGAAGCGGGAAACTGAAGCACAGCTACTGTGTTTCGCAATTTTGACCATTATATATTATCCGGAAGAAATTGAGTCCTTGATGAAAATTGTAGATCTCTTCGAGAACTACAAAATCTATATATGGCTCGCATTTATTGGATAAGCGAAGCTCCGGATATGGACCGAATACAGAAGGCTGCTGAAGAAGATACATTGTACTTGGACTATCAAGAAACATTGAACCTATTTATTTCTTGATAGGATCGAAATTTGAATTAATTTTTAGGGAGACTTTTCAACTTATTATTATGAATTCATGTATTTCTTTTTCTATAAATAGGCTAGTATTTGTACTTGGAAAAAACACAACTTTGAGTGAAATATTTACAAATTCTTAAATTCAGTGATTGAATTTTAAGTGAGTTAGTATTTGCCTTGCTGATTGGGTATTTTGCTAACTTGAGAATTTATCAAAGGGGTGAGCTCTCTTTGTGCGATATTCTTGTTTAGGGTTCTTAGGGTGCTGATTCTCTAAGAAAACTAGGCATTGCTCTTTACTTCATTGCTATCTCAATGTAGATCCTACCAAGAACCACATCAGTTCTAGACACCAGATCTGAATATATTTCGTTTTCAAAACACCAACAAATGTGATGTTGTTATTAGAAACAAACGTCAGAGACGGTGACGTTCTGAACATCAGAGCTGAATATCATTTGTTTCAAAAACGCCAATAAATGTGACGTTTAGAATTAAACCAAACGTCAAGAGTGATGACGTTAAGAACTCCAAGACTAAATAAGTTTATGTTTAACACAAGGCAACAATTTCGACGTTGGTTTTGCAAACTAACGTCATGTATGTTGACGTTTGTGTGTGACGTCATCGTGCCTGAATAGGTCTTGCTATATAAACGTCAGATATAGTGACGTTCTGGATCTCAGTATTTAAAATATTTGTGTTGGTGTTTTTGCATTATTCAAACATGGTCCAAACAATCATGCAAACAAAAATACAACCGTTCAAAACGATAAATACAACGTAATTTCAAACAATGTCATTCAAACGGTTTAAAATGATCAAAACAAAAACAAATATAATCCATACGGTTTAAAATGATCAAAACAAAAATGATCAAGAAATAATCCAAAATAATCCAAACGTTAATAATTCAATGTCCCTAAATAAATGTTATTCAATGTTTAGTAATCACCACATTAAACACGACATGATTTTCTCCAGGCTGATCAACGACTTCAAAACTGTATTCATCTCCAACATTGAGGTCATTGTCCGTCAAGAAACCGTTTAACCCTGTGATGCGAGCTTGTCGATATGGTTCGGCACGCGCTACAAGTCTAGCCGGCCATGAATCTCATATGGCACTTCGCAGCTCCACAGTCTTGCATCGCAGCATGTCATGAGTCGTAGCAAATGGTAGTGGAATATTCGACCAATCACAACAAAATTAAATAGTGTTAGTAAATGCAATGAGGGAAAATCATAAAACAAGAAAATAACTAAGATGTTTTTAGAATATCTCACCACATAACCATGTGAAAAACCCGAGTTTGTCAGCGTCGTCTCAAAACGGGGATTTTGGTTACCATTGTTGTTGTCTCCACCTGCATTATCATCTGCTCATCATTTGCATCATCTTCCTCACTCTCGGAATCAGAAAAAGTCTTATCACAGGAATTGTGATCCATCACAATAGTGTTTAAAATGAAACCCATGTGTTCAAACACTACGAAATTCCCCTCATTCAAGTCATGAGCGGCCACATACTCCTGCCAACTGTCCCCAAAGAAACGTAGGTTTCGATTGTCTGTCGGTCCAACACTCACTTCCTATGTCCCTAATCGGCTTTTGAGAACAACCTTATTTAGGTCCCGCAGCGTGTCCTCCAATTTATTAATGTATGCTGGAGGTAGTGTCTATGAAAAACAGAAACATATCACGTTAGTTCAATCATAATATAAGTGATAAAAATATAAGTTAATTAATAATGACATACCAAACTTGTTGCGAAATCGCCAACAAGAACTTTGAATAAACGATCATTATCCATTTTCTTCACTGTAGCTTAAAAAGGAATGAGAAATCAGAATTTGCATTACAAACAGTCCGCATGCCATTCCAAAACAAGACAACATAGACTCAAGCCAAACATAACCAATCACTCGAGACAGAACTAGTACCTTAATCCATACATAGTACATACCTGAACTTCTTGTACGATCAACAAGTGTTGTTTGTTTTAATACCTGAAGTTCTTCTACTGTGAGTTCTTTTAATTGTTAAAGGTGAGGGGGACATCAGGCCTTTTTACGTAGATAATGGCTAGCATGAATAAGTCCATTAAGAAATGGATATCTTTGGCATATCTGATTATGGACGATATTAAAAAATGGATACCCTAGTGTCATTTCTTAATGGAACTCATTCAGGTAAGCCAATCTACAAAAAAACAAAGAAATCCCAAGGTTTTGTAAATGGGTGACAATCTGCTAAAGCAAAAAAGATCCCACGGATTTACATTATCGGGTCCAAACAACACACATAATGGGCAAAAAAGATCTAAATACACTAATTCATAGTTGAGAGTACACTAATTCATTGGTGGACAGTTGTTTATAAAGTTGTTTACAATGTCAAGAAACACACTAATTCAAAGTTGATATGTGCACATTAATTATGTCATTATAATAAAAATCAGCATAAAACGACATTAGGTTTGACGTTACATTGAGACTGTAACGTCAGTCTCACTAGCGTTCTATACAATGTCAGCCATTTCAACATTCTGAAGCAATGTTAATGTTGCCCACACCGACGAAGAACTAGGTAACCCTCGTGGACTTTTATGATTTAAACGCTGATTGAGCTAAAATTTACCCCAACAAAAACAATTTATAAAGACTCGAAACCGTGGGCAAACTAACTCTCTCACAACGGCGAAGGTACCGGGTCGATTCTTTGGCATAGCTACAGGAGTACGAGGTCGAACCCAAAGGAATATGGTTGTGAATACCAAAGCAAACTTGAAACTTAGTCTAGGCGATCTATATTTTAAGGTGTTTTATAACTACAACGACAATTAAGCATTTCAATTAACAAGTCTAAAGATAAGAGAAGAAAAAGAAACTACTGAGAGGAGTAGATTAAGGATTACGAGCATAGCCGAACCATGATCCCACTAGTTACTTACGCCCCCTCGAGTGACTAAACCGGGAGTGTGCATTTACCGACCAACCATAACCAAAGGTGCTTAACGATTATTCAAGGGTAATGGTTTCTAAACTGGTGATGCTATCTGAACAACTCTCCTTCATCACCCTATGCTAGGCTAACCAATTCCCCCTTAAGGAAACCGGAAACCCCAACACGATAAGCTCTAAACCGATTAAACATTAAAACGAGTAACCTCACTTTGGGCCCGGGCTTAACAACTAAGCCGGGTCTACTCCACGATCCTAGAACCCCTTTTCCCACATCTCTCTATCTGAACAACTCTTTAGATTGATGTGTGTGACTTTGACCTAGATGATCAATCTAGCCCAAATATGTTATAACAAGTTCTAAAACAAGAATAAATCATTAATGCATGAAAATAAGCACTACTCACTCCCAATTTCATCAATCTAAGGACATTTCACTAGTGTTCACATGATTCGACTATGTTAAGGATTTAGCTACTCATCATAGATGTTAAAGCATACAAAGAACAGTAAATTAAAGACATAATAAGAGAAAGAGAAGAGAAATTTACCATAGAACTGAATAATTTGAGATTGAAATCCAAAAAGTACAACTTAAAGAAGTAATTAAAAGGTGGTCTCTTAGTGTTTGGAATAGAAATCTAAGCTAAGAAATGGAAAGATTGAGCTGAGATTATACTACTTTAAGCTAAAAGAGAGTATTCTAAGCTATTACAAAAATTGGAGTCAAAAGGGGTAGGGTTTTGCTAGGAAAAAGAATTGGTTCTTGAAATGGTCTAAGAGTTGGTATTTATAGGTGGGAAAAAGCTGCAGATTTTCGTCTTCAAAACGCACGCTTTGGCTTCAGAAACCGGCGTTGTTTGGTCAAACAGCGTTTTATAGAGGCAAACGCGCTTTCGCTTCATTTCTCGGGCGAGGATCTGGCTTGGTCATCAACCGAACGCGTTTAAGGTGGCTTGAAACGCGCGCGTTTAGAAAACGAACTCTGTCCAAACTCGTGCTTTTGAAACGCCCGAGTTTTGGGGTTCAACGCGTTTGACCCCCCATTGTTCCAAAACTTCATCTTTTCTCCCTTTTGATCACTCTTATCGCCTTGATCATACTTCTCACCATGAATCATCACCTTCCGGGTTCTCGAGACACCTAGACCCTACAATCTCATGAACGAATAAAACACACAAACGATTCCGGAGGGTAAAAGTGCTCCGAATGGGGTTAATATCAATAAAAACGAGGCTTTACCATCAAAAGATGATAAAAGCCCTTGTGCTCTAAAACATGTGATACCAACCCGTTTTGAGACCTTAATGTGTCAAAATATACCAAATATGCATCAAAATGGGGGCTAAAAGAGTGCCGGAGTCATGCAAAGTTGACTCCTATCAAACGCCATCCTAACTGACGTTATATTTGAACAAAAACGTCAATATAAGAGACATTTCAAGCACCAGTCATCTTCCTCAACCCCTCGATCGGAAAACGGCTGGATTATCGAAAAAGAGCCAAAAAAAACCTCCGATTTCAACCCTATTTTCATCCGATTTCAACCAAAAATGAATACACATTACAATGAAACAAACATTCGATTAAACCCTTCGATTTGTAGGAGCATTACATTCGAATAAAACCTTAAAACTACTCCATTAAAACCTTCAAACTTTCAAAAATAATACCTTCAAATTCTACCAATTTGACCGCGATTTTCTCATTTTTTTCACAAAATGCGCGATCTTAAGGTCCCCAAATCATATAGGGTTCAAAACCACCCATTAGGGTTTAGTTTGGTTCAAAAACCTAAAACGCGAAGATTTAGAGCTAAAAAAAGATCATTTCTGTGATTTCGAACAAAAAAACTATATCCTCAGAGATTTGTGGTGGCACACACTTAACTTAACCTGCTCATTTTATTTTCCTAAAAAATTATTTGACCAGCAATTTTGGTTAAAGAGTCCTCTTAAACTAATGCCTCTTTTTTAATTGGTTTATAGCTGAAGGAGATAGTTGATTGGAAGATACAATCCGGCGATCAGACGATCTATAAACGGGGATATATTCCGGCACAATAGTCGGGGAAGAGACGAGCAAGTGGTTTCAGTTTCCTTCATGGATGTATCTTACTGGTTTCTTGACTGACATTTTTCTTTAATTTCTTCCCGTCTTGCTTCTTTTCTTTCCCGGTAAACTTTTATCAAACACCTAAAACAAATCCCTTTCAAACGCTTCTTTTCTTTTTCCGATCCAAACAGGGTAAAGGTCATCTGGGCCCCTGTTCGGCCTGAATTTTTTTTCCCATCTTTATTCGTTGATTGTTATTTTCAATGGCGGATATGAAAAATAAAGTTAAAGGGCTTGTAAAGAAAGTCAACGATCAATTCCAAACTTCTTCTTCTACCGGTAAATTCAAAGGCCAAGGCAGAGTTTTGGGCTCTGCTTCTTCTTCTTCCGGACCCGCAAATTCAATTCCCAACAGAAACTTGCCAGGTTTCACTCCCAACAAGAATCGAACTTCATCGAATTCCAATATCCCTGTTGTTGATAAGCCAAAAAATGATTTTCCCGAGAAAAAAATCGATAATCTGGTCAAGTCTAACCCAGAAGAACCCAGTACGAAGAGCGATGGATTTGACCCGTTTGAGCCATTGATCACTTCTGGTAATCGAAATCGGAACGGGTATTCGTTGAATGTATTAGAATGCCCTATTTGTGGCGGAGGGTTTGCTACTGAAGAAGAGGTGTCTATGCATGTTGAGACTTGTTTAAGTGTTTCAGAATCGAAAAGCAATTCTGCACTGGAGAATTCTGTTAGAATTGATGAAGATTTTCTTGTGAATCTGGAGACTTGTGTTAATGCATATGTTTCTGGTAAGCCATCAGAGGGGAGTGTAGAAGTGATACTTAAGCTTTTAAAGAATGTAGTTAAAGAGCCAGAGAATGCCAAGTTTAGGAAGATTAGAATGGGGAATCCAAAGATAAAGGAGGCAATTGGTGATGTTGTAGGAGCTGTGGAGCTGTTGGAATGTGTGGGGTTCAAGTTGAAACAGGAGAATGAGGATCTTTGGGCTGTAATGGAAGTTCCATGTGAGAACGACCTTGTTTTGGTTAGAAAAGCAATCACATTGTTGGAGCCTCGAAAAACCGAAGAACTTCCACCCACAGTTCCATCCACAGTTCCATCAATGACAAAGGAAGAAGATATCCCAAGGAAAATTGACAGAGAGGTATAAAATTGGTCTAAATTACTGTTTGTGATTGTTGGATCTAGTCATACATTTTGCTTCTGGTTCTTATTCAACATAGTTACTGATTCTTTCTCTAATTGTGATATATTGGATTACTGTGTCATCATCTCTTGTTACTTTTAGAAAATGTCGACTTACTTAGATGGAACCTAAAAGTAGGAAGGGACATAACTTACGCGCTTTAACGACCCTGTATAATTCCAACTTCATCTTGCCAAATCTTGTTGAGATGGAGAGAATTCAACTCCATACAGTAACATGTTTAGTTTTTCATTGTCATTAAAGAAACAGATAATATGTTTTTGCTTCTTAAAAGACACTATTAATATGTTTTTGAAGGTTCATGTTTAAAACAGAAAATGAGGTATCTTACAAGTATATATATCTTGGACATGTTGATGGTCCTGGATGAGACGGTTTTGTTTTTTTTTACGCTTGAGAATGGTTGATGTTTCGGGTGCATTTGCTGGTAATTGAGGCCATAGTCAGCCATTCTGGAACCTGAAATTGAGGCCATGTAGAACAATATATATTATGGTAATTGTACCCTTAATGAACACTGAAACTAAACTTAGATATACAGTAAAAGGAAACCCATCATCTTGTTTATTTATGGCCTCAAGCCTTCATAGTTTCTTTGCGCTTTGTAGTTTTCGTTCTTTTTGTGTGTAAAAGGATGTCAGTTAAGTCTTTCTCACTTTTGAGCAACATATGTACATGTAAATGGACATGTATACATCTTTATGAAATCCATTTCGCAAGGTCCCATGTTTTTTCTTGTTTTTTTCAAATCAAAGTATGTATAAGAGAGAGCTGCATAAATTTAGTTGTCTTCAACCTTAAGTCCTATGGATCCCATCGGGGTTTTCTGCATGAAAACGTGTTCAAGTGACGACAAAGCAAAAATAACAACACAAATAAACCACAGAGTGGGACTAATTAGAATATAGATATGTTGGTGATACAAAGCCCGTCTTGATTGATTCTCCTCTTTCAGCTAAATATCTGTCCATTTGGACATGAATTTATTTCTGTCAAATCGATAGCTTCTCATTGCTCCCAAACAATCAAAGTACTCTGCTTTTTATTCAATGGTAATTGTCTTTTAGAACCTGAACCAAGTATCCTATAGAGATAGGTTTTTTATACATAGAAAAACACTAAAGACAGAAAAATATAACACAGATGTGCAGACATACATGTATACATATATACATACATAAGGTAATACTACCTTTACATGAATATGCCCTGTAGTACATGTAACAACTTATACATTGTTTAGATTTTACGTTCTCGTTAAACTTATACATTGTGATCATACATCATTGTCCTGTTTATTAAACAAAACTATTACTATACTAAAGCTACTACTAGTGCTGCTACTCTGCTACGGCTCTTTTGCATGTGTTGTCAAGTCCACATGTGAGGGAGCGTCTGTAACGTATACATGTATAAACTACATTGTCTTTAATAGTTTAAGCTTTTGTGTGAGATGATAATTTATCTCACAAGCACACACATTTTATTAAGTATATTATCTGATTTTGTGTTAAATTAAACCATCTTTAGGTCCGGTTTTCTTTTCCACCTCTGAGAGCACAGCTGCGAAAATTGAGCTGCCCGATTCGTTTTATAACCTTTAGGCGCGAAGAAATAAGAAGAGAGACAGAAATGAGAAGAAAAAAGCTTGAGGAATCAAAGCTGTTGATCCCTAAATCTTATAAAGAAAAACAAGCAAAAGCAGCTCGGAGAATGTACAATAGAACTGTTATCAGAGTACGGTTTCCTGATGGAGTAGTTCTTCAGGGAATATTTTTACCTTCAGAACCTACATCTGCTCTCTATGAGGTTTGTCTTCTTACCAAATTTTAAGTACTACCGGCCCATTCTATGATTACAAGTATGAAGCAGTTTCTTATATGTGTTATTATTGATTTGAACAGTTTGTGAGCTCGTCGCTTAAAGAAGAAAGTTTAGAGTTTGAACTCATAAATCCAGCACGACTAAAGAGGAAAGTTATCCCGCATTTCCCAGAAGCAGCAGGAGAAAAGGCTAGTACATTAGAGGAAGAAGACTTAGTTCCTTCAGCTTTAATCAAATTCTTGCCAAAGGAAACAGAAGCTGCTTTTTTTACAGGTCTTCGTAACGATCTTCTGGAGATTGGTGAACCCCTTGTTTCTGCTTCATAAATCTCGTTATAGCAACGTTTTTACAACCTTAATACATGTGTTATTCGTTAGCGTTGTTTTAGGGTCATTGGAAATACATATGTTCTAGCTCTCGGTGTAGAGATCATTGCAGCAAATTAAATGTAGGGCCCTCGTTGGAGTCCTAAGGTGTCAGAAGACAACAATTACTTTTGTATCTGCTTACAACGATGTGATGTGACGCTCTTTCGATCATTTTAGTTTTAGAGCAACAAATTTTATTTCTGAGTTTTGTATTGCAATAGTTGTAGTTTAAATTGATATCATTCAAAATTGTCTTAAGATAAGTGTCAATGTTGGCAAAGATCCTCAGAAATGACCGGAATAATTGGGTAGAATTGTGCACATGAAATCCTTGAAATTACAGGAATTGGCTTGAATGATTGAAAGGGTTGAAGAGAGGGGAACATGGGTGTAAACGATCCGAGCCGCTTGCGAGCCGTTCGACGCTCGGCTCGTTAAATGCTTGAATATGGTTTTAATCGAATTCGAGCAGAGCTGGAGCAGCACATTATAATTAACGAGTCGAGCTCTAGCAGTTTTTTATTTTTATTTTTAATAAACGATACATTTTATTGAATGATGTTAAAAAAGATCGTACAATGCCTTATCCTGACCATCCCCTTAGGTCAAATTACGTAGACGAAACATAGCTCTGCCTCTTTAAAACCTATGAGTGTTAAACCTATTGTGGGAAAATCATGCTCTAGGAAAGAGTACCGCACCCTATGTTTCCAGAAAAAGAAACCTCCCCCTGAAATAAGAAATTACAAGAACAAGCCGAAAATGAGAAAATTGTCAAAAGAGCGTAATAATCCGCAGATCCTAGCCCAATGTGGTAGTCTTGAAGAGTGCTTAAACCATGATCTTTTTCTTCTTGCATAGGCGAAGGTGGATCAGCTCCAACCAGTCGTCTAGGATCTCATGTAGTTATGTCTCCAATTCGCAGCATACATGATCAATAATAAGTAAATAACAGCAAGTCCGAATAAGTATATAAATGGCGTATGTAAGAAAAATAAATGGCGTATATAAATGTGTCCTCTAGTTAATGCTTGATTCAACATGCTCGTGAGCCTTATCGAGTATTTGTATATCTTTTAAAATAAATTTTATCTAAGACTACTCTATTTATTTTTTTGACGTTCATCATTATATCGTAACAGTATCTTCTAATATATATAGACGATTCCGTTTCAACTAAATATAAATAAAGTATTCGATTTTTGTAAAAATGTTGTATCAATGTGACACGTATTGTAAGAATATGCATCAGGACAAGTTTTAATATAAAATTGTTGAAAAGGGATGATTCTTACATGTATTCTTCATTTTTATACATGTGTTTCTACACGTTAAGCATACATTCATCATTCTCAACTATTTTAAATTAAAATCTGTCTTTGACAACCTTTAACTTAATAATATAATAATGCATGTTGCCACTTGTAACTTTCCTAGCTACGACGCCTATATAATAAGGTTTCTCTTCCAACTATACATGTTTTTTTTCTTTCCACCAAAGACGAAAGTTATATTAACCCGAAGAGTCAATAATTACAAAGCCAAAAAGGGATAGAGCGCCTGTAAGCGATACCAAAATCCACCGCAAATGAGGGAGCAACTGAGCTATGAGCTACTCTGTTGTTACCCCTACTGATATACATAACTTTACAATGTACAAAATGGTTCATAAGGCAAAAAATATCTTCCAAAATAGCCCAAGAATCATTGGAGGTCTTGACTTACGGAGCGGCGAGCTTAACTAAGCTAATATTATCCGTGAAGCAGGCAATTTTGGTGATTCCAAGAGCTAAGCATCTTTGTAAGCACCACCAAAGTGCACCAGCTTCGGCCGCAAAAACTGACGGATAGCGAGTTCTAGGAGAGACCCAAGCTTCCAGAAGTGAACCATTAGCCTCATAAGTGACTGCACCCAAACCAGCAGAGCATGTGTCTGACTTCCAGGCTGCATCAACATAAGCCTTCACCGCATCATCAGGAAAGGCAATGTCTTTGCAAATCGAGGGAAGGGGAAAAAATATTAGTGTTATTCCTTCCCGAAGAAGAGACCTGCTCAAAGTCAAATTTTGCCCCGATAGCTAAAGTGGCAGTTTCCATAAAGCTCCAGTTAACATTTCCAAAGGTTCTATTACATCTAGCCTTCCAAATATACCAAAGAACAAAACAAGACAATATAACTCTGTCCATGCGATCTAGCGAAAAAGGACTAGCCGTAACCTTTTCCCACCACATGCAAAGAGTGGCATTTTGTAAGGAGAGAACATCCCAAGAAATACCTGCACACTTCCAAACATTTTTAGCGAAGCTACAGGAAATAAATAAATGATCGATAGTTTCTAAGGACTCCCCACAAGCTGTACAATACTCAGCTACAGAGCCAAACCTCCTAGCAATTATAGTTGACACTGGTAAGGCTGATTTAAGACATTTCCAAATGAAATTTTTTTTTTTGCAGGCAGAGATAGGGCCCATATCCTTTTCCAAAACTTGGAATTGAAGGGTGAACTAGAAGAGGAGGAATTTTGAGAGTTGCGGGTGGAAAGGTAGCAGTCATAGGCAGCCTTGGAGACAAACTTGCCGTTGCTACTAAAAGAACAAAAAGTTTTATCCGGAACAGAAAATGTACTGACTGGAATTTTTTGGATTTGGTTAACATCCACCTGCCAAAAGAGAGAATTTAATTTAGAGGTATCCCAAGATTGGTTGTGCAAAAGGTTAGCCACCAACATATCAGGGTTCGAATTGCTAACAGGACTAATTGGCTTAAAGCCCGGGTTTCCGGTGATCCAGGGGTCTTTCCAAACTCTAATAGATTGACCGTTGCCCACAGAAAAATAGGTGTTGTTTTTTAAGAACGCTTGGGCCAACATTAAGCGTTTCCAAACAAAAGAAGCACTAGATGGGACTTTGCATTCAAAAACATTGGATTTATTAAAATATTTTCCTTTCAGAATCTTTGAGAGGAGCAAGTTAGGATTATTATGGACTCCCCAAAGGGTTCTTGCCAGAGCGATAATATTAGCCGCTTCCAAATTTCTAAACCCCAGCCCCCCTCTATATATGTTTTAGAAGGTGTTTTAAATCAATTACCCGCAAACCCGCCCCAAACCCATAATTAACCCGATCCAATTCCTCAATTTCCTCCCCAAAGATTTTTTTTTTTGAATTCAAAGAAATTTTGTTAATACCCGAATTTCATCTTTCCAAAGTTATGTAATTGCATTAATACCTCAAATTGAAAATAAAATAATTAAATACATTAATACCTCAATTTGAAACCAAAGATTTTTTTGAATTCAAAGAAAATGTGTTAATGACTCAAAATTAATGCTATCCTATGTAATGTAAATTGCATTAATGCCTCAATTTGAAAATAAATAAATAAATACATTAATACCTCAATTGGAAAAAGAAAAATTAATTGCATTAATACCTTATTTTGGTGCCGTACAATTTGACAAGCGACAAATGAATAATTTACTTGATTGACTGAAATTATGCACACATTTCACAATCCTCTCCATAGAAAATGTGTTTTTTTTAAAAGAAAAATGAGTTGATACCCGGATTTAATGCTTTCCAAAATAGAATAAATTACATTAATACCTCAATTTGAAAAAGAGAAAAATAATACTACCTCCATTCTAAAATATAAGTTTCATCCTGGTATTTTCACACAGATTAAGAAAGTGGTTGAATGTCATAAATTTGATAGTTAATGTCGAAAATGTCCCTTGACTATCATTAATGCAATAATTGTTAAGTAATGAAAAGTGGTTGGCTTGATAATAAATTAGGGGTAACGTAGAAGAAAAAAAAAAGTAATAAATGTTGCTTTGGTAATTTGGAATGACGTATATTATGGGATTAATAGTTTTCAATTTTGTGGGTAAGGTGGTGAATGAGATGTAGGGTAGATGTGGGATAGGGATGTATGATAACGTGACCTTACACATTAATTTTTTAGACAGGCATGGGCCCAAAATGTGCTTTATTTTCCCTTTTTTTTCATGCTAGGTGTCAAATGTTTTTAAAGCTTATATTAGACGGAAATAAATGTAAGATTTGATGGTGGAGCAAAATTCATGAATAATTATACAATTTGTAGTACTATCTTTGTTTTATTTTTGTGATACATTGTTTCATTTTCACACCACTTTGTAATTTCTCATACCCGTAAATGATGCACGGGTTTTTAGGCTAGTGAACTAATATTTTAAAACGGAGATAATATGTACTAAGTCCACACTTCTCTCTTTTTTCTGATTTTTAAACAGGCCGAAAAAGAGGAAATAAACGTTGTAAACTTTTGCTTATAAAGTCTAAGTTGGCTTTTGATTATATTATTAAGGTAAGGACATTGGTAATGTCGATTTTTCTTTTTATTAGGGGTCGACATATATAGCTAGGAAACTTGTATTTTATAGTGACAAAATGAATGTGTATAAACCGTATGAATCTTTAAAATATTAATTTCCGATGTTGCCATGTTGGAAATATTCAACCATAAAATCTTGAAAAGTGAAACTTGAGATTATGTTTTTTCCGGCTCATTAATGTTTTAATGTGTTTACTACGAAATTATTTCATGCCTTTGCGTTTGTCAGGTTCCTTGCAAACCATTGATACTCTCTCTCCTGGCTGCAGCATTCACCCGTTCCTAACTGCATAATATATACTACGTATTACCTGTCCCAAAATGTAAGATGTATTGACTTTTTCATACGAAAGATGGTTTAATCGTTTATATGTCACTAATTTTGATAAAAAAAAACTCTAAAATCAAATTTGACTGTTATTAATATAAAATAGTGAAATATGAATGAGTATATAATAAATTGGATTTAAAAGAAGAAACACATACTCCCTCCGTCTCAATTTCTTTAAGACATTTAGGAACTCACAATATTTAAGGAGAAATTAATTAATTAATAGGTTGTCAAGTTGTTTAAAACCTCACTAATTTGCCTGATGGTATGTCTCCTGGTTTTTTTAAAGTTGCTTTAATATCATTAAGCATGACTTAGTAGCCGCTCTCAATAATTTCTTGAATCAAGGAAAGTTTCCCAGTGAAATTAATCATACTTGCATCGCTCTTATACCCAAAGTTGACCACCCCTGTGAAGCCTCCCACTTCAGGCCTATTAGCTTGTGCAATGTCCTTTATAAAATTATCTCGGAAGTACTAGCTAATAGGCTAAAAAAAGTCTTATATGTGTGCATCTCTGACAGTCAAAATGCTTTTGTCCCAAATAGACAGCTCTTAGATAGCTACATTATTGCTCATGAGACCTTACACTATATGCTTAATAAAAAGAAGGGTAGAGGCTGCTATATGGTCAGTAAACTTGACATCTCCAAAGCCTTTGATAGGATTGAATGGCCTTTCCTCTTCTTCATGATGGAAAAAATGGGTTATGATGTGAAATGGATCTCCCTTATTAGGCAATGTGTTTCATCAGTGTCGTTCCCTTAGGAAGACAGAGCTCATTCCAATTGATCCAGTGATATCCAGCATATTCTTTGCTAGCGGACCCCCACCAAAACTTTGCCATTAAGGAATGGAGCTTATCTATAATGCCTTTAGGAAGCTTGACACAGGACATCGTTAAGTTAGGGATGGAAAATAGGGTGGATGAAAGAAGGACAGCCTTGCCACCTGCACTCAAGAACTTGTATTTCCAATTATGCAACTTACTTTTACACTTATCGATGACATAAGAGAAGATTTGCTTTTTTGATCTTCCTATGACAATGGGGAGGCCCAGGTACCTAGAGTAATGGACTTCACATAAGCCGCGTAGATGGCTGAAAACTTCAGACTTAGAGCCTGTGGAAGTATTTTTACTGAAGAATAAGGCTGATTTCTGATAGTTTACAGCTTGGCCTGACACCCTCTCGTAAAGTTTAAGGGTGCTTTGAAGATTAGAGGCACACATCGCATCAGCTTTAGTAAGAATGAGGGAATCATCCGCAAAAAAGAGGTGATTGACCGGCAGGCTGGCTCGAGCAATTTTTATACCAGGTATGGACTTTTCATTTAGCGCTTTATTGAGAAGGAAGCTAAGACCTTGAGCACAAATTATGAAGAGGTAAGGGGAAAGGGGGTCCCCTTGCCTGATGCCGCGTTTCGGTTTGAGAAAGCCAACCCTGTTACCATTAATAAGGAACGAGAACGACACTGATGAAACACATTGCCTAATAAGGGAGATCCATTTCACATCATAACCCATTTTTTCCATCATGAAGAAGAGGAAAGGCCATTCAATCCTATCAAAGGCTTTGGAGATGTCAAGTTTTACAGCCATATAGCAGTCTCTACCCCTTCTTTTATTAAGCATATAGTGTAAGGTCTCATGAGCAATAATGTAGCTATCTAAGAGCTGTCTATTTGGGACAAAAGCATTTTGACTGTCAGAGATGCACACATATAAGACTTTTTTTAGCCTATTAGCTAGTACTTCGAGATAATTTTATAAAGGACATTGCACAAGCTAATAGGCTGAAGTGTGGGAGGCTTCACAGGGGTGGTCAACTTTGGGTATAAGAGCGATGCAAGTATGATTAATTTCACTTTGGAAACTTTCCTTGATTCAAGAAATTATTGAGAGCGGCTACTAAGTCATGCTTAATGATATTAAAGCAACTTTAAAAACCAGAGACATACCATCGAGCAAATTAGTGAGGTTTTAAACAACTTGACAACCTATTAATTAATTAATTTCTCCTTAAATATTGTGAGTTCTAAATGTCTTAAAGAAATTGAGACGGAGGGAGTATGTGTTTCTTCTTTTAAATCCAATTTATTATATACTCATTCATATTTCACTATTTTATATTAATAACAAATAAATTTGATTTTAGAGTTTTTTTTTTATCAAAATTAGTGACATATAAACGATTAAACCATCTTTCGTATGAAAAGTCAATACATCTTACATTTTGGGACAGTAATACGTAGTATATATTATGCGATTAGAACGGGTGAATGCTGCGACCAGAGAGAGAGTATCAATGGTTTGCAAGGAACCTGACAAACGCAAAGGCATGAAATAATTTCGTAGTAAACACATTAAAACATTAATGAGCCGGAAAAACATAATCTCAAGTTTCACTTTTCAAGATTTTATGGTTGAATATTTCCAACATGGCAACATCGGAAATTAATATTTAAAAGATTCATACGGTTTATACACATTCATTTTGTCACTATAAAATACAAGTTTCCTAGCTATATATGTCGAATTTCTAATAAAAGAAAATCGACATTACCAATGTCCTTACCTTAATAATATAATCAAAAGCCAACTTAGACTTTATAAGCAAAAGTTTACAACGTTTATTTCCTCTTTTTCGACCTGTTTAAAAATCGAAAAAAAGAGAAAGTGTGGACTTAGTACATATTATCTCCGTTTTAAAATATTAGTTCACTAGCCTAAAAACCCGTGCATCATGTGCGGGTATGAAAATTACAAAGTGGTGTGAAAATGAAACAATGTATCACAAAAATAAAACAAAGATAAGTACTACAAATTGTATAATTATTCATGAATTTTGCTCCACCATCAAATCTTACATTTATTTCCGCCTAATATAAGCTTTTTAAAACATTTGACACCTAGCATGAAAAAAAAGGAAAATAAAGCACATTTTGGGCCCATGCCTGTCTAAAAAATTAATGTGTAAGGTCACGTTATCATACATCCCTATCCCACATCTACCCTACATCTCATTCACCACCTTACCCACAAAATTGAAAACTATTAATCCCATAATATACGTCATTCCAAATTACCAAAGCAACATTTATTACTTTTTTTTTTCTTCTACGTTACCCCTAATTTATTATCAAGCCAACCACTTTTCATTACTTAACAATTATTGCATTAATGATAGTCAAGGGACATTTTCGACATTAACTATCAAATTTATGACATTCAACCACTTTCTTAATCTGTGTGAAAATACCTAGGATGACTTATATTTTAGAATGGAGGTAGTATTATTTTTCTCTTTTTCAAATTGAGGTATTAATGTAATTTATTCTATTTTGGAAAGCATTAAATCCGGGTATCAACTCATTTTTCTTTTAAAAAAAACACATTTTCTATGGAGAGGATTGTGAAATGTGTGCATAATTTCATCAATCAAGTAAATTATTCATTTGTCGCCATCAGGTATGCGGCACCAAAATAAGGTATTAATGCAATTAATTTTTCTTTTTCCAATTGAGGTATTAATGTATTTATTTATTTATTTTCAAATTGAGGCATTAATGCAATTTACATTACATAGGATAGCATTAATTTCAGTCATTAACACATTTTCTTTGAATTCAAAAAAAATCTTTGGTTTCAAATTGAGGTATTAATGTATTTAATTATTTTATTTTCAATTTGAGGTATTAATGCAATTACATAACTTTGGAAAGATGAAATTGGTATTAACAAAATTTCTTTGAATTCAAAAAAAAATCTTTGGGGAGGAAATTGAGGAATTGGATCGGGTTAATTATGGGTTTGGGGCGGGTTTGCGGGTAATTGATTTAAAACACCTTCTAAAACATATATAGATATAGATTTACCTTTTTAGTTTTGTCTAATAATGTAAATCCGTTTATAAAACCAATATACTAGCATTTATTACATTTTTTCCTTTTATCTCTAATTTATTATATACTCATCCACTTGTTATTATTTTGCATTAATAACCATCAAAGACTGTAACTCATGGATTCAAGAGGTGTATCTTTTCGCAGGTTTATGAATCTGAACATATGCATGAATTCGAACTGATCGATGCATGATCTCGTTCATGATTTCGCAGGTCGAACCCCGGTTTGTTGCGGCAACATTAATCTGTACGGCAACTCGTATACAAACGACAATTAAGATATTTATTTATGAAAAAATATCTAACAGTACATCAGAGAAAGAGGACTTAGTTCCTTCAGCTTTAATCAAATTCTTGCCAAAGGAAACATAAGTTGCTGTTTTTTCAGGTCTTCGTAACGATCTTCTGGCGATTGGTGAACCCCTTGTTTCTGCTTCATAAATCTCCTTATAGCAAACCTTTTACAACCTTAATACATGCGTTATTTGTTACCGTTGTTTAGGGTTATTGGAAATACATATGTTCTAGTTCTCAATATAGAGATCATTGCACCAAATTAACTCTAGGGCCCAGTTAAAAATTTTGGGTGGTTTATCCAAACGGTGCAGATACACTTATTTTAACGTAATAACACCCGTGTTTTATTAGGTGTTTTGCATTTCAGATTATTTACGCTTAAAAGCACAGGTATTTTTACGTCTAAATATATGTCATCATGTAGATACACCACCTAAAAATTTCTCGATATCAATGCCTTCACATATATTTGAATAGAAGAATAGTTATTTCATTATTTTTTTGCCGTCTTTTTTTTAAAGACTAGACCAAAGGAAAACCTGAATATCACAATTGACAAGACTGGAAGCGACTATTTTATTGAATTGAATAAAATGAATTACATTCCTTCTCTTTAAAGAAAAGAGAAGTTAGACAGTCCACAATGGACTTTTTTCTACCCCTTAAACAAAGTTTGGAGTATTTTAAAGCAATTGAAAACTGCAATGGGATCCTCATTGTCTCTCTGCTTGATGCTTTGGTTTGATTTGTGCAAGAAATTTCTTTGGATCCTCAATTGTCTCTCTGCTTATTGCATCGTGTTTTTTTTAGAGTTAATAAGTTATAACCGGAACACAAACCGATGCGTTTAAAGTGATATGGAGGGTCGACACTATCGTGGACAATCGTCTTAGAGATAAACACAATTCAAACTAAATGAAAGAAGATAAAATTATTATCTAATCCTAACATAAATTTAAAACAGAAAATCAATATTTTACTTAAAACTCGTATCTATAATTATTGTATCTATCCTTTTGACATTCATCATTATACCATGACATTATCATCTAATATAGACAATTTCATTTCAACTAAAAATAAATTAAGTATACGATGGTTGTAAAAATGTTGTATTAACATTCATCATTATCTTTTATAACCTTGATATGACGCTTATATAATAAAGTTTTGTGTTATTTGTTTATAAGGACGTGTTTTGAGACTTAATTAGGCACTTAGGACACCCAAAAAAGATCATCAGTTATAAGGACAAAATAATAATGCTTGGACAAAATTACCCATTGTTAAGGGCTAATTTATAGTGATTTTTACATATATTTTCTATATCAATTTCCCTACATTCGTATGATTTTCATAGATTTAGAAACTTTATATTGAAATATTGAGTAAATGGTGTTTTTAATAGTTAAATTGCAAAAACGCGTAACGAATTATGTGCTTAAATTATGATTTTATATTATTTTGGAAATTATTACGTTTTGGTATGTTTTTATATTTGTAGATACCCAATTAATGATGGAAAAGATGATCCTAAAGAGCTAATTTGAGATGAGAGAGGATCAATCAAAGATATGGAAGAATAAAAGAGATAAGGAAAGAAATCAATGAAGATAAAGATGGAAGTATCAAGATTTCGTCGCTGAATCAGCGGCGTCAAATAAGGTGGACGGCGTCCCGGATCTGAATCAAGCGTCCATGCAAAGTCCAAAATCGTAATTCACATTCGAGAGTTCAGACGCCGTCCAAACGAAGCGTCGATCTCCGTCCAAGCATTACGGGCGGGCGTCCGGTTGAGTGAACGGGCGTCCGCCGCCGACTTTCAAAGAAACCGCCTCTTATCTCTATAAATAGAGCCATATCCCCAACCCTAAGGATCATACTTTTGATACTCGAATTTTCCGAGGAGCGGCCCGAATTTCACTTGGGAGTTTGAAGGCGGTCACCCGAGCCTTGTGCTCGGGTAAACCGAGGTTAGATTAGAGTAGATTATGTAGCTTTTCTTTCCGTTTTCATGGAGTTCAAATGCATTGTATCCAAGACTATGTGAGTTTGATTTCTCTCAATTAATTTAATTCCGCTTTTATCTTCATGAGCTTTAAAGTCGTTTGTATTTTTCTATGCGATTTGTATGCCATGTGAATTAGAATCGAAAGATTAGTTCACGATTGATGTTTATAATACGGAAGTTGCATAAACGCTAGTTCACCATAGAAAGATAGGGTTTTTAGCCATTAATGATGACAAGTTAATGAGTTAGATTCCTAGGTTGTTAGGTTCTTTAAAAACGAGAGTTAATTGAATCTACACCCGAGTTTTGTTTGGTAAATCGGTCTCAACATTCGAAAGATGAGAGATAGATAATTGAATTCACCACGAAAGTGGGCTTTCATAGCTTGAGAGATAAGTTCACTAAGAGATTGTGGGATTTGTGTCTCGTGAAAGGGTGAAACCACAAACCGAATTAGAATCATGAGATTAACTAGAATTGAAATCACTTAGGTTTGTACTTTGGTTGTTCCCATGTTTCTTAGGTTAGATTTATTTTGATTGTTCTTTTATGTTTTTCTGCTTTTATGCTTTTGCTTTTCGTTTATTTGTTTTTGTTGAGTAGAAATTTGGAGGATTACTAGGATTAGATTCTACATACCTTTTCCTCAGGATCGACCCTTACTCATTCGCTTTACTAGCAACAACCCGATGTTTTGGTCGGTTAGGAGTTAGTTTTGCATATAGTTAGGGTTATAAATTTTCTTTTGTTATTGATGCAAAATCTCCGCAACAAAAGTGGCGCCGTTGCCGGGAATAGGTGTCATGTTGAATCTAGTTTTGTTAGTTCTCGATTTTGTTACGTTTTATTTTTGTTTTTAATAAAAGTAGCGTATACCAAGTTGAGAGTTTTTATTTTGCCGTGTTTCGATGACCGTTAGGTTAAGAATGTGCAAAAGTTTTTACTCAACTTGTTTTACGTGAAGTTTATATGTTTATGTGTTACCTAGTCTAACCCCTGTGCTTAATTTGATAAGGCCGGCTTTGTCTTTGTAGTCGTGTTCTTTGTGTTGTGTTCATAAGTATTTAGGGTTTTGCTTTGTGTTTTTCCCGCCGTCGATGCATTCTTGTTGTATGGACGGCGTGCATTACTCATGGGCGCCATCCGCTTCTTCATCTGCAGTGAACGGCGTTGGAAGTATTGGGCGCCGTCCGTTCAAATATTTTCAATCTGCTCGATTTAGAGGACCAGGCGGCGTCTATACTTTACGAACGCCCGTCCGGTCGGTTTTCAAAGCGCACGGCGTCTGCAAGGTGGAACGCCCGTCCGCCTCAACGCTAAGTGAACGTTAGTCCGGGGTTGATCCAGTTCTAAATTTCTTGATTTTATTTTCAATGCTTTTATTTGATGTGGATTTTTCATTCGAGCTTCGTGGCTAATTGATTTTTACATAGATGCCCTGAACTTATATGTTTTTACCTTTCCATCTATGAATCCATGTTAGATAATTGATCAATTCCTTATATATGATTCATCTAGGCATGTTATAGTGATATCGGTTCTCGTAAGCTATAAATCGTTTCTTATGGTTAATTAGTAGCTAATGTCGGTTCCGTATTATGCTACATACCGCTCCGATGAATCTTTTAAGCTTTTAAGACTTACGTGCTTCCTTTGTTTTTATAGTTCATATGGGTAGCTATCGCCGGTTTTCCGTATGCTACGCCCTTTCTCCATATGAGTTATACCTGCTTAGATAGCTAATCGTTGGTTTCCATAATGCTATCACCTTTGACGAAGTCTTAAAGCGCGCTACACACTGCATGTGATGTAATGAACAAAGACTGCGTTTATCGTAACTTTGTCATTATGTGGTAGACGTTTATATATATGTCGTGTTGCATATAGTGGGCTAGTTTTCTTTCTTTTATTTTATTTTCTTTTTGCATATCATTTAAATGCATTTCATTTAGTTGCATTTCATATAGTTGCATTGTTTTTCTATTTTTCCTTTTATTTTTCTTAAGTGTGGTCACCGCTTAATCGGTTCCCGTAACACCACATCATTTATTTCTTTCTTTTATTTTTCTTGAGTGTAGTTAACTGTCGGTTTCCGTAATACTACCTCGTTTTTTTTCGAGTATGGTTACTGTTGGCTTTCCATATACCATCACTCTTTTATTTTCTTAGGATTTTTTTTCATGTAGTTTGCATTGTACTATAGTTTCATGTAGTTGCACCTAGTCTACTATTTTGTAATGTTTCATGTATATTTTCCATTTTTATTTGAGCTTAATCTGAAAATTCTCTAGACTTCCTTTCCTGTGCTTTATATGTTATCTTCCCTTTGTCCCCGAGATACTTCCGTGTTTTTCAAGTGTGCGTGGATATTAGCGTTTGTGAGCTATAGATGAAGTCGAGTTTTCGGTGGATGGTCCACGATCTCTCGGATTCGTTGAGCATTTCTGGGTGAGGTCGACCCACTACTGAAATAGCTCCTTTTGAACAACGAATCAACTAAGTTTTCTGTTTTTTTTTTTTTGCACACCATGAGGACATGTTGCAATCTAAGTGTGGGGAAGGGATAGATGGTTTATGTATCTACGTTCATTTGCTTAATCTATTATATCTCTATGAAAAGTGCTAAATTTTTCAAATTTTTTGTTATATCCCGAGTAGACAAAGGCATATCTTTGCTTGAGTTTATATCATTTTCGCTATATTCTGTATATTTAGTAATTTTAGTTGTTTCACCCGACACTATTTTTCACATGCCATAGTAAATGATGAGCTAAATGTTGAAAGCCTACCCCATTTTAGTTGGAGATTGTTGATGATTATATCATGTTTCTTTGCTTATGTACAATTCTTGAAAAGTTTAGTAGTTTGTATTCTAGGATTACAATATGACATACTGTGAATATCTGAAGGTTTGAATGTGATAAGTGAAACGTGATTAAGTCTTTGCAATAGTAATAGATTGTTTACTTGAGGTGTTATGCTCGATGGTCTCATACTACTAGAAAATAATCTTTTCCACCGCCACCAGAAATCTCTAAGTAAACATAATTGTAATTGTGTGTGTCGGAAGTCGGGTCGATGATTTGGGTGAGGTAGGGTGTACCACGTATGTCCTATTCCACTATGATGACCAAGAGCTCACGACGATCGCTTTATAGTCGCCTTATGATTGGAGTAAGGTAGGGGATTATCTTGAAATGTCCTATTCTCACTATGAGGGCAAAAGCTTATTCGATGTGTGTTAGAAAAGTGTGAAAAAAGTGAAATATTGGAATATATTATTATGAATAAGTAACGACTTAATTATCGTCGATCTTATCCCCAGTATAAACTGAAAGATATGTTGTAGGGATTATCCTCTGAGTCCATCGAAAATGGTTTAGATATTCTCTACTATTTCTTTTTTGGGATATGTATGTTTTGTAAAGTGCTGTTATAGTTTTGAATATTTCTAACTTAGATGGGAAACCGGGCTAGTTTTGGTTTGAATAACTTTCAAATTGTGGAACTTAGTGGAAGTTTATTATGGCTATGCACACACTCACTTTGGTGAACTTCTAAGTTATTGAATATACTTTATATTTGTGTAGACGTTTATTTATCTCGAGCTTGACTTTGTTTTGTTTTACTCGGGGACGAGCAAAAAGATAAGTGTGGGGGTGTTGTTAAGGGCTAATTTATAGTGATTTTTACATATATTTTCTATATCAATTTCCCCTACATTCGTATGATTTTCATAGATTTCGAGCTTTATATTGAAATATTGAGTAAATGGTGTTTTTAATAGTTAAATTGCAAAACGTAACGAATTATGTGCTTAAATTATGATTTTATATTATTTTGGAAATTATTACGTTTTGGTATGTTTTTTATATTTGTAGATACCCAATTAATGATGGAAAAGATGATCCTAAAGAGCTAATTTCGAGATGAGAGAGGATCAATCAAAGATATGGAAGAATAAAAGAGATAAGGAAAGAAATCAATGAAGATAAAGATGGAAGTATCAAGATTTCGCTGAATCAAGGCGTCCAAATAAGTTGACGAAAGCGTCGGTCGAATCCGGCGTCCATGCAGCGTCCAGAATCGTAATTCACATTCAGAGAGTTCAGACGCTGTCTAAACGAGTGTCCAGTCTCCGTCCAAGCATTCTGGACGGGCGTCCGGTTGAGTGAACGGGCGTCCGCCGCCGACTTTCAGCAAACCGCCTCTTATCTCTATAAATAGAGCCATATCCCCAACCCTAAGGATCATACTTTTGATACTCGAATTTTCGAGGAGCGCGGCGAATCGACTTGGGAGTTTGAAGGCCGGTCACCCGAGCCTTGTGCTCGGGTAAACCGAGGTTAGATTAGGAGTAGATTATGTAGCTTTTCTTTCCGTTTCCATGGAGTTCAGCCATTGTATCCAAGACTATGTGAGTTTGATTTCTTTCAATTAATTTAATTCCAGTTTTATCTTCATGAGCTTTAAAGTCGTTTGTATTTTTCTATGCGATTTGTATGCCATGTGAATTAGAATCGAAAGATTAGTTCACGATTGATGTTTATAATACGGAAGTTGCATAAACGCTAGTTCACCATAGAAAGATAGGGTTTTTAGCCATTAATGATGACAAGTTAATGAGTTAGATTCCTAGGTTGTTAGGTTCTTTAAAAACGAGAGTTAATTGAATCTACACCCGAGTTTTGTTTGGTAAATCAGTCTCAACATTCGAAAGATGAGAGATAGATAATTGAATTCACCACGAAAGTGGACTTTCATAGCTTGAGAGATAAGTTCACTAAGAGATTAGGGATTTGTGTCTCGTGAAAGGGTGAAACCACAAACTGAATTAGAATCATGAGATTAACTAGAATTGAAATCACTTAGGTTTGTACTTTGGTTGTTCCCATGTTTCTTAGGTTAGATTTATTTTGATTGTTCTTTTATGTTTTTCTGTTTTTATGCTTTTGCTTTTCGTTTATTTGTTTTTGTTGAGTAGAAATTTGGAGGATTACTAGGATTAGATTCTACATACCTTTTCCCTGTGGATCGACCCCTTACTCATTACGCTTTACTAGCAACAACCCGATGTTTTGGTCGGTTAGGAGTTAGTTTTGCATATAGGTTAGGGTTATAAATTTTCTTTTGTTATTGATGCAAAATCTCCGCAACAATGTTGTTAAGGGCTAATTTATAGTGATTTTTACATATATTTTCTATATCAATTTCCCCTACATTCGTATGATTTTCATAGATTTTGAGCTATATATGTAAATATTGAGTAAATGATGTTTTTAATAGTTAAATTGCAAAACGTAACGAATTATGTGCTTAAATTATGATTTTATATTATTTTGGAAATATGTTACACTTTGGTATGTTTTGATCCGTGTGTAGATACTCATTGATGATGGAAAAGATGATCCTAAAGAGCTAATTTCGAGATGAGAGAGGATCAATCAAAGATATGGAAGAATAAAAGAGATAAGAAAAGAAATCAATGAAGATAAAGATGGAAGTATCAAGATTTCGTCAGTGAATCAAGCGTCCAAATAAGGTGGACGAAGCGTCCGTAGTGAATCAAGCGTCCATGCGGCGTCGAAATCGTAATTCACATTCGAGAGAGTTCGAGGATACGCCGTCCAAACGAGCGTCCGATCTCCGTCCAAGCATTCGGGCGGGCGTCCGGTTGAGTGAACGGGCGTCCGCCGCCGACTTTCAACAAACCGCCTCTTATCTCTATAAATGAGCCATATCCCCAACCCTAAGGATCATACTTTTGATACTCGAATTTTACGAGGAGCGGCGGCCGACTTGGGAGTTTGAAGGCGGTCACCCGAGCCTTGTGCTCGGGTGAACCGAGGTTAGATTAGGAGTAGATTATGTAGCTTTTCTTTTCGTTTCCATGGTGTTTCAACCATTGTATCCAAGACTATGTGAGTTCTCTTATGATTAATTTAATTCCGCTTTATCTTCATGAGCTTTAAGTCGCTTTGTATTTTTCTATGCGATTTGTATGCCATGTGAATTAGAATCGAAAGATTAGTTCACGATTGATGTTTATAATACGGAAGTTGCATAAACGCTAGATCACCATAGAAAGATAGGGTTTTTAGCCATTAATGATGACAAGTTAATGAGTTAGATTCCTAGGTTGTTAGGTTCTTTAAAAGCGAGTTAATTGAATCTACACCCAAGTTTTGTTTGGTAAATCAGTCTCAACATTCGAAAGATGAGAGATAGATAATTGAATTCACCCACAAAGTGGGCTTTCATAGCTTGAGAGATAAGTTCACTAAGAGATTAGGGATTTGTGTCTCGTGAAAAGTGGCTAAACCACAAACTGAATTAGAATCATGAGATTAACTAGAATTGAAATCACTTAGGTTTGTACTTTGGTTGTTCCCATGTTTCTTAGGTTAGATTTATTTTGATTGTTCTTTTATGTTTTTCTGTTTTTATGCTTTTGCTTTTCGTTTATTTGTTTTGTTGAGTAGCAATTGGGAGGATTACTAGAATTAGATTCGACATCCCAATTCCTGTGGATCGACCCTTACTTATCTCGCTCTACTATCAACAACCCGGTATTCGGCCGGTTAGGAGTTAGTTTTGCATATAGGTTAGGGTTTATAAATTTTATTTTTGTTTAGTGATGCAAAATCTCCGCAACAAAAGTGGCGCCGTTGCCGGGGAATAGGTGTCATGTTGAATCTAGTTTTGTTAGTTCTCGATTTTGTTACGTTTTATTTTTGTTTTTAATAAAAGTAGCGTATACCAAGTTGAGAGTTTTTATTTTGCCGTGTTTCGATGACCGTTAGGTTAAGAATGTGCAAAGTTTTTACTCAACTTGTTTTACGTGAAGTTTATATGTTTATGTGTTACCTAGTCTAACCCTGTGCTTAATTTGATAAGGCCGCTTTGTCTTTGTGTCTCGTATTCTTTGTGTTGTGTTCATAAGTATTTAGGGTTTTGCTGTGTTTTTCCTATTGCCTCTGTGCATTCTTGTTGTATGGACGGCGTCGCTTACATTGGGCGCCCGTCCGATTCTTCATCTGCGCAGTGAACGAGCGTTGGGAAGTATTGGGCGCCGTCCGTTCAAATATTTTCAATCTGCTTACGATTTAGAGGACCAGACGGCGTCTATACTTTCAAACGCCCGTCCGGTCGGTTTTCAAAGCGAGGCATTTAGCGCCTGCAGGTGTGAAACGCCCGTCCGATTCAACGCTAAGTGAACGTCGTCCGGGGATTCGATCAAGGTTCTAAATTTCTTGATTTTATTTTCAATGCTTTTATTTGATGTGGATTTTTCATTCGAGCTTCGTGGCTAATTGATTTTTACATAGATGCCACGAACTTATATGTTTTTACCTTTCCATCTATGAATCCATGTTAGATAATTGATCAATTCCTTATATATGATTCATCTAGGCATGTTATAGTATTGCCGGGTTCTCGTATGCTATAAGCGGTCTCGATTGTTAATTAGTAGCTAATGTCGGTTTCCATATGCTACATACCGCTCCGATGAATCTTTTAAGCTTTTAAGACTTACGTCGCGCCTTTGTTTTTATAGTTCATATGGGTAGCTACCGCCGGTTTTCGTAATGCTACCATTGCATCTTATGAGTTATATCTGTTTAGAATAGCTAACTGTTGGGTTTCCATAATGCTATCACCTTTGACGAGTCTTAAAGCGCGTCTACACTGCATGTAATGAACAGCACTGTCGTTTATCGTAACCTGTCATTATGTGGTAGACGTTTATTTTATACATGTCGTGTTGCAAATGAGTGGGCTAGTTTTCTTTCTTTTATTTTCTTTTATTTTTGCATATCATATAGGTGCATATCATTTAGTTGCATGTCATCTAGTTGCATTGTTTTTATTTTTCTTTTATTTTTCCTGAGTGTAGTTAACTGTCGGTTTCCATAATACTACCTCGTTTTTTTATGATGATGTTACTGTTGGTTTTCCATATGCCATCATTATTTTATTATTGCATATCATGTAGGCTGCATTGTAGTATATTTTCATATAGTTGCACCTAGCCTACGAGTTTGTGATATTTTCATGTATATGTATTCCATCTTTATGTGAGCATAATTTGAATATCTCTATAAATTCTTTTCCATGTGCTTTATTTGTATAAATCTAATCTTTTCCCCGAAGACTCTTTTTGCACTAATCAAGTCTGCAGGATACTTTCTATAGCTATTGTGCACTTTCACGATGTATTCGGTTGTCTGTGATGCTCACGCTTCATCGAGCTATGCAAGCAATCCTGGTTCTTGTTGGTTCCTCCAGAATTGCCAGCATCCAATCAGCTAAGTTCTCTAATTCATTATTTCTGTACAACTTGAGGGCAAGTTGCAGTTTAAGTGTGGGGGAAGGGATAGATGAATCTAATGGAGTTAACTTTTCTATTTTGTTACAACTTTTAATAGGTAGATTATAGTTTAGGATCTAGGGTTTTTCATAGTTTTTCTTTTATAGTTACTGTTAGCTTTCCCACCCATTTTCCCCGGTGTTTTTCTCGCTTCTGTTCCCGTTTTACTCGATCAGACGGCGTCCATTTTATCTCGGCGCCCGTCCAGCTTCTTCGACCTTTAATACTAGCGTCCGGATTTCCAGGCGCCTCGTCTGGTCTATTTTTGAGGAGGGCGTTCGTCCGATAAAGTGAACGCCCGTCTGCTTTTCATGTTTGATGTCTATTCTTGTTTCTATCTTTTGTTTCCATCTTTTCTTGTTCCTACAGTGATTAGGGGGAAATATTTGAACGGACGAGCGTCCAATACTTCCCAACGCTCGTTCACCTGCAGATGAAGAAGCGGGCGGGCGTCCAACGAAACGACGCTTCGTCCATACAACAAGAATGCACAGCAGGCGGCAGGAAAAAACAAAGAAAACCCTAAATAGTTATGAACACAACACGGCAACACTGAGACCAAAGACACAGCAAACCTTATCAAATTAAGCACGAGGGTTAGACTAGGTAACACATAAACATATAAACTTCACGTAAAACAAGTTGAGTAAAAACTTTTGCACATTCTTAACCTAACGGTCATCGAAACACGGCAAAATAAAAACTCTCAACTTGGTATACGCTACTTTTATTAAAAACAAAAATAAAACGTAACAAAATCGAGAACTAACAAAACTAGATTCAACATGACACCTATTCCCCGGCAACGGCGCCACTTTTGTTGCGGAGATTTTGCATCACTAAACAAAAATAAAATTTATAAACCCTAACCTATATGCAAAACTAACTCCTAACCGGCCGAATACCGGGTTGTTGATAGTAGAGCGAGATAAGTAAGGGGTCGATCCACAGGGAATTGGGATGTCGAATCTAATTCTAGTAATCCTCCCAATTGCTACTCAACAAAACAAATAAACGAAAAGCAAAAGCATAAAAATAGAAAAACATAAAAGAACAATCAAAATAAATCTAACCTAAGAAACATGGGAACAACCAAAGTACAAACCTAAGTGATTTCAATTCTAGTTAATCTCATGATTCTAATTCAGTTTGTGGTTTCGCCCTTTCACGAGACACAAATCCCTAATCTCTTAGTGAACTTATCTCTCAAGCTATGAAAGCCCACTTTCGTGGTGAATTCAATTATCTATCTCTCATCTTTCGAATGTTGAGACTGATTTACCAAACAAAACTTGGGTGTAGATTCAATTCAACAACCCGATGTTTTGGGCTAAATTATAGTGATTTTTATATATATTTTCTATGTCAATTTCCCCTACATTCGTATGATTTTCATAGATTTCGAGCTTTATATTGAAATATTGAGTAAATGGTGTTTTTAATAGTTAAATTGCAAAACGTAACGAATTATGTGCTTAAATTATGATTTTATATTATTTTGGAAATTATTACGTTTTGGTATGTTTTTGATATTTGTAGATACCCAATTAATGATGGAAAAGGTGATCCTAAAGAGCTAATTTCGAGATGAGAGAGGATCAATCAAAGATATGGAAGAATAAAAGAGATAAGGAAAGAAATCAATGAAGATAAAGATGGAAGTATCAAGATTTCGTCAGTGAACTGACGTCCAAATAAGGTGGACGAAAGTCCCGATCGAATCGGCGTCCATGCAAAGGCGTCGAATCGTAATTCACATCTGAGAGAGTTGGGACGTTGGTGAATCAAGGCGTCGATATCCGTCCAAGCATTACGGGCGGCGTCCCACATGATCAAGCGGGCGTCCGCCGCCGACTTTCAAACCGCCTCTTATCTCTATAAATAGAGCCATATCCCCAACCCTAAGGATCATACTTTTGATACTCGAATTTTCTGAGGAGCAGCAGCCGACTTGGGAGTTTGAAGGCCGGTCACCCGAGCCTTGTGCTCGGGTAAACCGAGGTTAGATTAGGAGTAGATTATGTAGCTTTTCTTTCCGTTTTCATGGAGTTCAGCCATTGTATCCAAGACTATGTGAGTTTGATTTCTTTCAATTAATTTAATTCGATTTATCTTCATGAGCTTTAAAGTCGTTTGTTTTTTCTATGCGATTTGTATGCCATGTGAATTAGAATCGAAAGATTAGTTCACGATTGATGTTTATAATACGGAAGTTGCATAAACGCTAGTTCACCATAGAAAGATAGGGTTTTAGCCATTAATGATGACAAGTTAATGAGTTAGATTCCTAGGTTGTTAGGTTCTTTAAAAACGAGAGTTAATTGAATCTACACCCGAGTTTTGTTTGGTAAATCGGTCTCAACATTCGAAAGATGAGAGATAGATAATTGAATTCACCACGAAAGTGGGCTTTCATAGCTTGAGAGATAAGTTCACTAAGAGATTAGGGATTTGTGTCTCGTGAAAGGGTGAAACCACAAACTGAATTAGAATCATGAGATTAACTAGAATTGAAATCACTTAGGTTTGTACTTTGGTTGTTCCCATGTTTCTTAGGTTAGATTTATTTTGATTGTTCTTTTATGTTTTTCTGTTTTTATGCTTGTGCTTTTCGTTTATTTGTTTTTGTTGAGTAGAAATTTGGAGGATTACTAGGATTAGATTCTACATACCTTTTCCCTGTGGATCGACCCCTTACTCATTACGCTTTACTAGCAACAACCCGATGTTTTGGTCGGTTAGGAGTTAATTGTTACATCGTAGACGAAGAGGAAAAACTCCGTAAAACAAAACACAATCCAGAAAAACTTCGCTACAAAGCATAACCAAGACTCGGCGACGGTGATAGCGGCAGATCCGATGAAAACTTCGCGGCCATGGTAGTGGAGCTTGAGATTTAGGTGGAAACCGTTTTGCAAACTCGAGAACTCGTTATTTTGCCACCATGGAATACCTTTGCTAGTATTCTTTGTGGGATATGGAAGGGAGTGGAGCAATTTTTTCTCCAATTACCACTTTGAAATGGAGCCTATTCATGGTGGGAGCAAGAACCGTAACTTGTTTGATTGTTATATTCTTGCGCATATCAACGTAGTTCATCCGATTCAGGCCAATGAAGTCTCAAATCCAAAGGAAAATAAATTGGGTCCTAAATGCGATGGTGAAGCTCAAAAATCACTTCCAAGTGAATACCGACAAAGAGAAATTTGAGCATCTTTGGTGTTTCTTTTGGTGGAAATGGGGCAAGTCATAAATTGCCCACCGAGTCTTTTGATTTTGTGAAGAGTGATAATATGGGGGCTAATCATTAACTAGGTGAGTAAAGAATCGAAATTGCCAAATTTGTTAGTCCAATTTACGCATTTTGAATGTTGAACATCATATGTTCTTTCTCACTTGCATCAAATGAGTCCTCTCAGTCCTTAATCTTCTAATTCACTGTTTGCAATTATTCATATTGTTTCGTTCGGTTTAGTTTAAGATGTGATTGTTGAAAGTGACTCTGGATCATTCATAGAGTGAGGTTCTACACGAAATTTGAAGCTTTCTTATTGCCTTAGTAGGATCGATTCAAGGAGAAGGATCTATGGTGTTCCAACCCCAAGCTTCGAGGTTCGTTCGATCCTTACCTAAACGGATTTTTCCATTGGCTTCTTGTTAGCAAGAAACCATCCCGAGTTGATATGTTCACTTTGGATTTGGAGAAAGAGTGCTTGGATATATCCCACCACTTGAGCATCTCAAGAATGATTATTACACCAACAAAGTATCCTGGATCAACGTGGGACCTTAACATGATGTCTCTATTTGTGCTATGTGTTAGAACATGCTTATTTTGAGGTTTGGGTAATGAAAAAAATACGGTGTTATGGAGTCATGGAGAAAGGAATTCAAAGATCGACTTCAAGTTTTATACTGGTTTGAAAGAGGAAGATTTACAGAGGCCTCTTAAGTTCTTGGATAATGGAGATCTATGGCTCCATTGCAGGACTCATTATCTGGTTTCTTACAGTCCTAGAAATCGCACTTTCAGAATTTTCGAGACTTTGGGACAATTGAGAACATATGTCACTATGCATTTTCCTAGCTTTCTATCTCCAAAGCTTTCTTTGGGAGAAAATGTACAAGATTGTGCATTAACTTATTATCTACCTCCGCTGAAATGACCTTGTTGATGTCCCTTTCTCTGGTGCTGTTGGTTCATGGGTGGAGATGGATTTGAGGGCTATTTTTGCTGCTGTTTCTGGGCCTTCTGTTCAGCCTGCTGCTGTTTTTGTGCCTGTTATTACTGGAAAATCTGCTATTGTTGCTTCTGACTCATCTGTTGCTGGTTTACTTTGTGATTTTGCTGTTGATGGCCCTGTTCTGAGGTCTGATCCTGCTGCTGGTTTGGTTAGTTTGGGGCCTGTAGTTTCTATGGATTCCCTTGCTGCTGTTTCAGCTCTAAAATTGCTTAAAATCATATGCTCACTATGTGTAACTAACTTTCCCTAGTGAATTTAGTGCTTGTGTGGTTTTCCCTTTTGAGTTTTATGGGAATTGAGGAATTACCTAAAGTTTAGAATGAGTAATGATCCGGACACAACCGTTGTGACATAACGAGTGTCACATCATGTATCGACACCGTTGATCATGATGTAATAATGATCAATTAGTTTAACATGCATCACCTTGAAACAAAGAAAACAAAGATATACGTTGATGGTGGGTTTGTGTATGATTTGGCGATGTCACTGCATAAAATGCCAATGTCACTGCATAAATTGTTGATGTCACTGCATAAAATGCCAATGTCACTGCATAAATTGCCGATGTCACTGCATAAAATGTTGATGTCACTGCATATTTGATTGCCGATGTCACTGCATAAATTGTTGATGTCACGCATATATGATTGCCGATGTCACTGCATAAAATGTTGATGTCACTGCATATATGATTGCCGATGTAAGTGCATAAAAAATATGAATTAAGGTGAAAGATTATGTTGATCGTAGTTTTATATCAAAAGATATAACCATTTGAAGTCGATTTTATGAAGAAAATAAATCGATTTTATGAAATTAAGTCGGAAAAATATCAAATGTCATCACTCATCACGGTGTTGTTTTATCAAACGTCACTGCATCCCAGTGATCACTGCATCTCGATCGTCTCTGCATCGCGGTGTCTCTGCATCGGGGGTGGCCACTTCATCGCGGTGTCTCTGCATCGGGGGTGGCCACTGCATCGCGGTGCCACTTCATCACGATGCCTCTGCATATATGATTTTCGATGTCACTACATAAATTGTTGATGTCATTCATATATGATTGCCGGCGTCATCGCGCATAAAATGTTGATGTCATTGCATATCGATTGCCGATGTCATCGCGATAAATTGTTGATGTCACGCATATATGATTGTCGATGTCACTGCATATATGATTGTCGATGTCACGGCATCGCGGTGGTCAATGCATCGCGGTTGTTAGTGCATCGCGGTGTCTCTGCATCGAGATGGTCAATGCATCGGGGTGGTCAATGAATCGCGGTGGTCAATGCATCGCGGAGGTCAATGTATCGGGGTGGTCAATGCATCACGGTGGTCAATGAAAAAAAAGAAAAAACAAACTTTCACCGTAAAAATAAAAAAATAAAAAAAAAATCTCTTTCAATGTCCAGAAAAAAAAAATTAAAAAAAAAAAAAACCAAAACATTAGTCCAGGAAATAAATTATAAAAAAAATAACAACAACATTAAGCAGCGCCTATTCCTCCTTTTTTTTAAATTTTTTTTATTTCTTTCTTCATTAAGGGTATTTGGGTCTATCTACCTATTTTTTGTCCTTATAACTAAGTGTTTGTTTTGGATGTCCTTTTTGCCTAATTAAGTCCAATATGCGTCCTTTTCAATAATTGTCCCTAAAGTTTTTCTTCCACATATATATATATATATATATATATATATATATATATATATATATATATTGAAGAATTGAGAAACACAGAAATAAAGGCAAATTGTGTCACTTCGTTAATCAACTGTAAACCTTATTACAACCTTTAAATAGAAGTGATAAAGCCCTAATTGTGCCCTAATGATAAAAGGACTAATATAACCTTATTGCTAGAAATAATAAATATATAAAACAATTTCATAATTATATAAAACTATTTGAATTTCTTTATTTCTTTTCCTTTTCCAGAACTCATTGCCGACTCTCCATCCGCTTCTTCTTCTTCTTCAGGTGAACGTCGGGGCTGCTGTTGTTGTTGCTGGTTATGTTCAACATCCCCCCTCAATCTGACGTGGGAGGCTAGCCAGACACGAAGATTGTAAAGAAGGAGCTGAAATGGAGCTTTTGGGAGAGATTTAGTGAAGACATCCACTAAATTGGAAGACCAGTTGTTTGACGGCAACCTTTTCACGAACGAAATGGAAGTCAATGGCAAAATGCTTAGATCGCGAGTGGAGATACGGATTCACAGTGAGATAGGCTGCGCTAAGATTATCACATAGAAGCTGAGGTGGTTGAAACAATCAGATGCCCATGTCACGCAGCAAGTATGGTGAGTTCGGCTGTGGCGGAGGGCATTGACCGGTATTCTGCTTCGGTGTTCGATCGTGAAACAGTGGGGTGTTTTTTCGAGGACCAAAAAATGCAATTTGCTCCCAAGAAAACGTAGAAACCTCTGGTGCTACTTCGAGTGAACGGGCACCCATCACAGTCAGCATCACTGAATGTGTACAAAGAGGGAAGAGAGTTGGCCAGGTAATGTAAACCATGATCTGTAGTTCCAGTTACATACAGGAGAAATCTTTTCACTTCCTTTAAATTCTTGGTTGTTGGTTCAGAGAAATGCTGACATACTTTGTTTACTGCATGAGTTATGTCTGGTCTCATAAATGTTAGATATTGTAGGGCACCCACTAGGCTTCTATAAGTATAAGGATCCACTAGATCTGAATCATCCGGGCACTCTTGTATCTTGAGCGCAAGGGGAGTAGATGTTGATGTACTATCTACTATTCCAGACCTAGTCAAGACAGAATGTGCATATTTTTCTTGACTGAGGAAGTTTCCATCCCGTGTAGGCTTAATTTCCACCCTTAAGGGCCCTAAATCCTTGACTGCAAATTCTTTGCTCGATGTATTGATTAGGCTATGGACTGAGTGTGCATGATTCCCTATAAGTAGTATATTATCAACATAGATAAGTAAGACCAGAGTGATTTTAGACTGATGGAAGGTAAATAATGAAGGATCTGCTTTGCTGCATAAGAAACCCAAGTGGAGTAAGAAAAAAGATAGCCTGTCAAACCAAGCCAAGAGGGCTTAATTAAGCCCATATAAGGATTTCTTGAGTGAGCACACATGATCTAGGAACCTTTGATCCACAAAACCTTGTGGTTGTTTCATAAAAACAGTTTCCTTAAGTTCACCATGGAGAAAGGCATTTTTATGTCTAGTTGTCTCATGGGACATCCTTGTGAGATCGCCATCTGCAGCAATGAGCAATATGATAGTTATAGGTTTAATGGCGGGACTATAGAGTGCGCCCAAAGTCAATGCTGTACTTGTGAGTACCCTTGAGCCACCAACCTTGCCTTATATCTTTCAAGTATCTCCATTAAGCGTGGTTTTGATCTTGAAGACCCATTTAGACCCAATAATATTAGCATTGTGGGTGCAGGGGAACCGAGTCTTATTCGATATAGAGCCTGCATTTCTTCTTCCATAGCTTGTTTCCACTCAGGGTCTGTCAGAGCCTCCTTCTAGGTCTTTGGTTCTGCAACCATGTGAGTGGCCAGGGTTGCATAGTCCTTGAGATATACAGGGGGGATCTTATCTCTGGTCGTCTTTGGGTGGTGCAAAGACTGGTTCAGAAGATGATGATGTATCAGGGGTATCATCTCCCTGGTCATCTTGAAGTTCTACATCGCCTTGTTATTGAATCAAATCATCATTTATCTGTTCCTGTGTTTGGTCATCAAGGATTGGTACCTGCACTGGATCAGAAGCACAAGTAGTATCATGTGTAGGTATAGATGGAAAACAGTCAGAAATTGGAGCATTGTGATCAGACTGTTGTGTGAGTCCTTCATCGGAAACTGGGTAATCAAACATGTCAAAAACAGTATCAGTAGTCACAGTAGATGTGTTTCCCTTAAAGGGAAAGACTTGTTCATTGAGCACAACATGTCTTGAAATGTATACCTTTTTTGAGACAGGGTCTAGGCATCTGTATCCCTTGTGGATTGGACTGTACCCTAGGAAGACACAAGGGTAACTTCTTTTTGCAAACTTAGAATGTGTCTAGTTCCTAACGGAAGGAAGCATTGGCATCCAAACACCCTTAAGCCACTTTGTAGTCAAGATGCCTTTTATACAACTTATAATAAAAGGGTTGTAAACTTTAGTGCGAGAGGAAGGTAGCTGTTAATGAGGTATCTTCTTTGTGTTAAAAGCTTCAACCCACACAGTTTAGAGGTGTCCACTGCATCAAACATTAGTGTTAGCCTGCTTTACTACATGCACATTGCTTTCTCTCACCCACACCATTCTATTCTAGTGTATAAGGAGAATATATGTTTAATTCTATTCCACACTTCTTCAAACGATCTAAGAAGGGTGTGGATGCAAACTCTCCACCACCATCACACTAGCAGATCTTGATCTTCTGATTCAATTGATTCTCAACTGACTTCAGAAACCTAATAAACACATCAAAGAACTCAGACTTCTTCCTTAATGGATACAACCAAGAAAACCTTGAGAAATCATCAATAAACACAACATAATATTTGTAATGTTTATTAGACAAAATAGAAAGAGTGTCCCCATAGATCATAATGAACCTTTTCCAAAGGCAAATTTGAAACAAAAGTACTTTTATTGAAAGGTTGTTTACAACTTTTTCCTAATTGATAGCTAGTGCATAGTCCATGTCTTTATTCTCACAAGAACTAAGATTTGTTTTTCCTAATTACTTGAGCTTGGTCAGCAAGTTCTGGTGTGTATGTCCCAATTAACCTTTTGTGCCAAACAGTTCAAGTAGCTTTCCCTGTTCCGACAGCTGCTAGGGCTTCCTGAACTCCTTGATCCAAAGCGTACAGATTGCCTTTTTTTTATTCCCTTGAGCTATGATCCTCTTGTTTTGGTCCTTAACAACAAATCCGGTTTTGTCAAATTCAAGCGAACAATGATTATCAAGGTATACTTTCCAACCGACAACAGATTCTTAGTTAAATTAAGCACATCAAGAACATCATTTAAATATAGGTAACCAATTTTGGCATCACCAGAATGAGAAATCTCAAGTCCCGTGCCATCACCCACAAAAACATTATCACAACCAGTATATGTATTAGCATAGAGTAGATTACCTTCTGAATTTGTCATGTGGGAAGTAGCACCGATGTGTCGCAAAGAAATCAGTATGCATCGATGCGCGAGTTGTAAGTGCAGCAAATGCCTTCTGAGTCTCCTCTGACTGATAAGGATAGTCAAACCTATGCCAGAAATCTATGGTTGCATGGTTAAACTTTCCACAAATTTGACATACTAAGGGAGGAGTTGATGTCTGATTTTGCCTGTTGTTTGCTGCATTCCTTTTTTTTCTGCTCCTGGGGCTCAAGCCTCTTTGGATTTCTTTCTGAATTTGCAGTTCTGCCAGTAGGGGCAAATCCCCTGCCTGTGGAGTTGTACTGGTTTCTGCCAGCACCCCTTCTGCTTCTACCACAGTCTCTTTATGTAAAAAAGGCCTGCAGTTGATCAGTAATCATTGTTTCCTGAAGTTTACGAGTTTGGAGGTTCTGCATTCATGCCGCTTGAGGGCCATGACAAATTGTGCAAAGGTAGGATATAGAGCCTTGGTAAGCATGGTTGTACGAAAGCCACTATATTCACTGCCTGCAATACCTTATCCATGCCTGCCACAGGTTTCTTAATAGCTTCTGGGTTATCACAGATTGACTTGTACTCCCTTAGGTACTCGTCCACCGTCTTAGTACCCTTTTTGATTCACATCAGCATGTTCTTCAGATTTCTTTCCTTCTCCACTGTATGAGGGAGAAGTTGTTGTTCTATATTTCCCCAAAGTTGGTATGCAGTGAACTCTTCCTCGTGGATCATGCTGATGATCTCCTCTTTCATGGTACCAAGAAACCATGAGACTAGGAGGCCATTGTTTACCGTCCAAGTAAGATAATCTAGGTTATCAATCTCGTCCCCACCCTGGTTTTACTCTTCTTTGCAGGATGTTCACTAGATGAGACATTGTGATAAATACCAAGGCTCTTAATCAACGGATCTCCCCGTGATCTCCATAGTAGGAAATTCGTCAAATTGAGTTTGATTGAAATCAGACTGGAACATTGATGAAATTGCTGGATAGTTAATCCAGATTCCTTGGCCATAGTTGCGCAACGAAAGTGGAGAAACAAGAATTGGCTTAAATGTTTTATGGCTCCGATACCATGAAGAATTAAGAAACACAAAAATAAAGGCAAATTGTGTCACTTCGTTAATCAACTGTAAACTGTATTACAACCTTTAAATAGAAGTGATAAAGCCCTAATTGTGCCCTAATGATAAAAGTGTTGGACAATCTTGTTCATAAACGAAAGAATAATTACAATGAAATGAATAATTTAACCATCAATTTTCCAACAAAAAGGACTAATAAAACCTTATTTCTAGAAATAATAAATATATAAAAATATTTCATAATTATATAAAACTATTTGAATTTCTTTATTTCCTTTCCTTTTCCAGAACTCATTGCCGACTCTCCATCTGCTTCTTCTTCAACGCAATTTATTGTATTTTTAATTGTTTTACCTTATTTATTACAACATGAGAGATAAAAAAACAAGGCTACATTAATTATACTCAAGTGCTTCTTAACCATTTTTTCTTAAAGTCAATGCATTAATTTATTTCCTTAATATATGTGTTTTTGGCAACTGCATCAGATAAATTGGAACGGAGAGAGTATTATTATTATTATTATTATTATTATTATTATAGAATACTAAAAAATACATTTTTTTATCTTTACCAAACTTTACTAATTACTACCATTACATTGAAAATAATCAGGCAATTTAGACTTTATAAGCAAAAAAATTATAACGTTTAAAGATATATTGATGTGTGGACTTGGTACATTCATATACAAGCTAGTTCTGGAATTGTAGTTAGGAACTGGTCAATGATGCAGCCAGGAGAGAGAGTATCGATGGTTTGCAAGGAACTTGACAAACACAAAGGCATTCAATAAATTTAAAGTAAACGCATTAAAACATTAATAATGATCCGGAAAAAGCTAGCATAATTTGAATCTTCAGTTCTCAAGATTTTAAGGGTTAAATATTTCAAGCCGATCGAGGAGATATTTGAAGATTCCTAGCTACGATATATACTCGTTTTGTTGTTAGTGCATATATAACTGTATATATACAAGTTTGTTCCTTGCTAGTAATCATATAAAACTATAGATCGAATTGAGAAGCGAATCAGTTTAATTAACTCTCATTCTTTCACCTGAGATCAGACGATGGCAAATCTTTCTCAAGCACTTGTGTTCATCTTAGCTAGTTGTGTGGATCAGTGTGCCTAATGATGGTTTTCCTGGATTGTATTTAGGTCCATCGACCTACTATCCAGGTACGTACGTATATAGGAGCATTTTCAATTTCAATTTTAATTTCAGTTTCAATGGTCACAATATTTATAGCAACGAACAAATATAGATCTTGAACCATTATCCTCAAAGGATAGATCTTAATCCATTGTTTTCCACACAACCAAATCTTTTACATTTGATGATTGCATGCATTTTTTTTCTTATGATATGCTTTCATGGTGATCACATCTCCTATTTTGATCATGATGTAGTATTCATTTTTTTTTTTTTAGGGTAAGTACCCATTTTTTATGATATGCTTTTATGGTGATCAAGGTTAAAGACAGGGCCGGCTCTGAAATTATTTAGGCCTTCGACGACTTCGAAAATCTGTAGATACGAAATTCAAATTCATTGATGTTAGATATTTTTCATATATTGTTATCGTATGCATTTGAATTATCGTAAGAAAACGGGACACTTCCTTTTGCAGTTGAAGCTGCATGCAGTGGAAAGCCTTGTCCTGGTGATAATGATAAACCAAGAAGTTTTTGTGAGGAAGAGGGATGCGTGTGCAATTTGACTGTGGATGAGAACAATGAATTCAGTTCCAGTTGCGACCCAATAAAGAACGAAGAGTAATACTCCAAGTGCTTTGCTAAATTATTCAAGTTTGATGTCGACCGGCCTTCTGCATAAATGATCGACCGACTTGTGTTGTCCTCGATCTTCTTCTCTTTTCTTTCAAACTTTTCTTTTATTTGTCAGTGTGAATTCTGCAATATTTGATGGAAATTTTTGGATAGAGTATATCCTCATAGTGCGGCAAATATGCTAACACGGGCCGGTGTGTGGTATTCTGTAATCCGGAAACTGTGGGACAGTGAGTATTTTCTTGTCCAGATAAGCATATCGTCACTTTGCGAAAGTTTATCTAAATATTTCCATGGTCAACTACTTTTCATTGTCTTTTTTTTTTCCCGTCGTTTGGCATGCCTTGCTGGCCTCTTTACACCCAAATGTTTTAATATCTTGAAATTGTATGTGTTATTGTCGTGAGTTTTGTGATAATAAGCAGAAGGTTTGTATTTCCGTGTTCTTATATATAATACTGGGAAATTTTATTATGGTCACAAACGATGATGATTTAGTGATTCGGGGCCAAATAGAAAAATAACAAATAAAGCGCATGGCGCCCAAGAAAATCGAGAATCGTCTTGAAACGTAACTAAAAGCTAGCTGGAGTGGTGTTTTATTGATGATCAAAATGTTACATTGAGTGCTTTCTTTTATATATATAGAGAAAGTGATTATTTAAACAACAATAAAATAAAGATAAACTCCTATCAAAATCTAATATGAATTTAAAACAAATTATAAATCTTTTATTTAAACTGAAACTTTATCTATAACAATTTTATCTCTTTTTGACATTCATTCATATCTCTTCATTTTATCTATCACCCTCCTCAAACGGCGTAGGGTTTGGAGTAGAGTTTGTTTGACGTGATTTGGAGGCGTCTCCCACTCAGGTCACGTCTTGTTCGAACTTTCCGGAGTCCATTAGTGTGTAGTTTGACTTCATCGGCGCACGTACATATTTCGGGCTCTTCCGATGTCTTCTTATGATTGTTGTTGTTGTTGTTTTTTTTTTTTTTTTGATTGTGATATCAGCCTCCAATTCTCCAATTGCTCGTTGTTTGGATTGGATCTATCTTGCACCTGCATCTAAAACGAAAATGAAGAGATAGAATAGATGTTTTATTGAAGAATTTTTTTTTTTTTTTTTTTTTTTTTTTTTTTGCTGAAAAAGGGAAATAAAAAATGGACGACCTGTTTTTTTTTTTTTTTTTTTTTTATAGATTCAAAGAAAAAACCGGATGATGACCAATTGATCGAGGATGCAAGTGTAGATTTCATGGGATGTAAAAGATGGGATGCTTATGATCAGAAAAAAAGAATGTTTGAAAGAGGAAGAAGATCGGAACCGGAGGAATTTTTAAATTTTTTTTTTTTTTTTTTTTTTTTGTGTGGGTTTGGTTTGGTTATTTGTGGTGGTGTTGATCCCAGGATGAGACTGAAAGATTATGTGGAAAAGAAAAATGGCTGCGTGCAGGTTATTAAAAGAAATGCAGAAATGATGAATGAAGAATTTGCAGATTTTTTTTTTTTTTTTTTTTTTTTTGCAAGGAGAAAATGCACGGTGGTTTAAAAGCGGAAGAAGATCGGACGAGGTTCACCAATGTTAAAGCCACTTAACCTCGCCCCTGCGCTCTCACGATCTGTAAAAAAAATCGAATCGCGTCTTGAAGCGTAAAACTAAACCTGGAGTGGTGTTTTATTGATGATCAAAATGTTACATTGATGCTTTCGGCTTTATATAGGAGAAAAATGATTATTTAAACAACAATAAAATAAAAATAAACTCCTATCAAAATCTAATATGAATTTAAAAACAAATTATAAATCTTTTATTTAAACTAGATTTTATCTATAACAATTTTATCTCTTTTTGACATTCATTCATATCTCTTCAATTTTGTCTTCTATCGTATCACTCACCAGTAAAATATAAATCTCATGTATTGACGTTTTTACCCTTCCTTCTTATAAGACATTTCGTTAAGTGACAAAGATATGGCGTGGTGGTGCGGGCCACCATAAAACCACTGTATAATACTATACTTTCTCTCTCTTATTATAATTACATATCTACCGTTAAATTGATTTTGATCAACCATTTTGTGACGGACGCATGATTTCGGATAAAGAGCAATTGAAATTTAAAATAGGTGAATAAAATAAGTAAGAGGGGGATAAGAGGTAGTTGCCCCACCCGTAGAGCATGTATAATGGAGAAATTGGAAAATCGAATTTCTTTTATCCTCCGACAATTTTTTTAGGTCGGATGATTATTCGACATTTTTTTCGTGTCATCATTCCCAAATTTGGATGAAATCGTCCAAATACAGTCAAAAGCCGTCCATTGAGAAATATGTATATACTAATTTGTATTTTCATACGGTCACTAGTACTTGCAATTCTTGTATCTTTTAACTACACAAGTACATTTGTTATTAATTGTTAACTAGTCATCTAAGTATTTTCAAATAAATTCCCACAACTTCTACTCTCTTACTTAGACCACTAGACACGGACAAGTCTAGCACATACTCTATTTAGCTTTTTAGTTTTATCTAATAATGTAAGTCCGTTTATAAAACCAATATACTAGCATTTATTACATATTTTCCTTTTACCTCTCATTAATTATATATACTAATTTATTTTTCACTATTTTGTATTAATAACAGTCAAAATTTATTTTAAATATTTTCTCATCAAAATTAATGATATTTAATCAATTTAACATCTTTATTAATAGATTTTTGTCCAGAAGGACAAAATTATTAATAAATCGGGATATAAGGAAACTGTAATTTAATAAGGACAAATGTAACAATTATGAAGTAACAAATATGAAGTAACAAATGTTGAATAGAGTAAATTTGAAGTATGATTGTAAACACAAAGAACGTTAACACGCATTAAGTATAATTTTAAAGTAATAATTGTGATTTTTGTCTTTATAATCGTGAAAATATTCTTTTATCCTTCCGGGCTCCATTTATTATTTTTTTGTCATGTGCGCTCTTCCTTTATTAATGCGTATGAAAAAAATCCATACAACTTAAATTTTAGGACGAAGGAAGTATATATATTGTACACTTAGGAACATGTCAATGATGCAGGCAGGAGAGAGTATCAATGGTTTGCGGAACCAGACAAACACAAGGGCATGCAATTATTTTGTAGTAAACGCATTAAAACATTAATAATGATCTGGAAAAAGCTAGCATAATTTGAAGCTTCAGTTCTCAAGATTTTATGGTTGAATATTTCCAAATGGCAGCATCGGAAATATTTTAAAGATTCATACGGTTTATACACATGAATTTTGTCACTATAAAATATAAGTTTGTTAAAATACAAGTTTGTCACTATATTTCTTCATGCTTTGGTGTAGTTTCTAGATTGTCTTTTACCCGTTTCAGATTTGTAACTGAATACTTCTGCATCTTGCTGGTTTTTATTACTATATAAATCTTTTGCTGTTAAAAAAAAAAAAAAAAAAAAAAAAAAAAAAAACAACTTGTTCCTAGTAAAACCATAGAATTGAGCGTTTTCATTAAGCGGGTCAGTTTAATCATTCTTTCACCTAATCAAAACGATGGCAAATCTTTCTCATGCAGCTGTGGTCATCATCTTGCTAATTGTTTGGACCAGCAGTACTGTGCCTAATGATGATTTTCCAGGCTTGTCTTTGGGTCCCTTGACCAGCTATCAAGGTGATTATCTATATTCTCTATATATGTTTAACCGGCGTTAATTACTTTCGTTGCATGTGGTTATGATATGGCAATTTTATAACATTCTTATTAGAATTAATTAATATATACCTGCATTTTGAAATTCGTGGAGTAAAATATACTGGAAGTCTTTATTTATTTACACTAGAAAATATTTAAATTGACAACATGAACAATCACATGCAGTTGAAGCAAAGGATTTCAACCCGAACTGCAGCGGAGATGACGGAGACGGTTGTCTTCCTACAGGAACAGGAACCGAATCCACCACGAACACGTGCAGCAGAGAGACTTGTCCACCTGGAATTAATCCCTGTGGAGATGGATGCACTTGCACTATGATCGGTGTGAATGATGATGGTACTTTTGCTACCAGATGCGACCCGGAATAGACCAGCTATAGCCAAGGGTAGCACGTTGGGCTCGAATTTGATGACCTCCTCCTTTAATTTCTGCATTGTGTTGTGTTGTGTTTTAATTTCCTTTTTGTTTTTCGGTCCTCTCTCTGAAATAATGTTCTTCCCTTAATTAATAAGAGAGGATACTTCATTCCGTAGAATTAGAATGTCTCACAACTTTTCATATTTAAATTCTGTTTCTTACTATCCTTCATGTATTTCGTAATTTTAAGGTCTGTACTTGTATATATTGTTATTCTCTCTTTTCATATATAGTCCAGTTGATTTTGAGTACATTTTTATTTTGAAGCAGCTCCGGCCTCCGATCGAGAATGTACAATTAATAGAACTGTTATCAGAGTAGGGTTTCCTGATGGAGTAGTTCTTCAGGGAATATTTTTACCTTCAGAACCCACATATCTGCTCTCTTACCAAATTTTAAGTACTACCGGCCCATATATTGTATGATTACAAGTATGAAGCAATTTCTTAAGGAAGCAATTTCTATGAGCAATTGTATGTGTTATTATTGATTTGAACAGTTTGTGAGCTCGTCGCTTAAGGAATTGAAGAACGTTTTGATCGAGTTTGAACTCATAAATCCAGCACGACTATACAAAGAGGAAAGTTAGTTATTCCGCATTTAATTTCCCGGAAGCAGAAGGAGAAAAGGCTAGTACATGTTGGAAAAAATTGATAGTTAGGATTTGACCGAATATGAAGAAAAATTACAATCCAAGACACGTAAAAGCATTGTCTTTAAAGATATGCTTCGTCCTACCCAATTTTCACTTAGGGATCTCTCAGCATACAATTGAGGTTCAAACAATGATTTATTTGAATCAAACCCGACGACACTCGTAAATTTGTTTCTGATGATGCTGTAAGACTTCATAATGATTCTGTTTGCATGCATGTGCCTTTTATAGGCCGAAGATACCACATACACGAAATTAGGGATGAACAAGAAGACCGGAAACCAAATCAACCGGCCGAACCAAACCGAAAATACGTAAACAATGGTTTTTTGGTTGGTAAAAGCATTGTAAAAACTAAACTGTGAAAAACAATTTGGTTTTGGTTTTTTAAGAAAAAAATCGGACCAAACTGGACTTAGTACATTCATATACAAGCTAGTTCTAGAATTGTAGTTAGGAACTGGTCAATGATGCAAGCAGGAGAGAGAGTATCAATGGTTTGCAATTCGTTTAATTATTACTGAAACTTTCCTAATTCATACATATAGTATATAGATGGTTAGTCTATATGAAACGATTATAACAATGGACACTCAATAAACTCGACATTTTGAGAGTAAGATATATCTATAATCGATCGAGTTCGAGTTTAATTTATGGTGGCGTAATCCCAAAATTAATACGTTGAGTAAAAATATTTTCTTTGATAAATATGTTATACAATTTATTGGAGCTACGGTTATAGATTCATAGTCTCCGGGTTGGCTCCTAACACGTAAGTGAATTCTCGTATTTTAGAACATCGATAATAAATTAAATAAAATTTATCTATTTAATGAATATAATTTTTTTTTCGTACTCAGGTACATGCCCTAGTGGTTTGCCACCAGGGCCTAACCAGGGCTCCAATGGGGAGACCGAGGTTTGATGATGACACTAGTGGGCAGAAATCGGGCTGGATTGTTCGACAGAGTCCCTTAGCACGTCCTATCCATACGCCCTCAAACATCCCCTCTTCCTCCAGAGCTCCTAGGCCACCCCTAGCCGATCTTCTGCACCACCCTCATCCACTCTTTCCACCTTTGAGAGGCATATGTATACTGCTGCCGCCACGCAGAGGGAGTGGGCGGAAGATCAGAGGCTCGACCTTGCTGGCATTGTCTAGGCCCTGCGAGTTTCTGGTGGCCCTTATGTCTAGGATATCCTCCGTGATCCTGCTGCTTCTTATGGTTATCCTGGAGAACTGGATACTTTCATCACCCGGTGGTTTTCTTGAGAGGAGCTAGGCGCGCTGAGACTCGTAAGGCGATGAGGGTGATGGTGATAGTGGTGACGGTTCGGAGGAGAGTGATGAGGAGGCTGCGGATTCTGGCGATGGTAGTTCTTCGGAGGGATGAGGCGGTTGTAGATCACGACGATTCGAGTGCAGTAGCACAGTGTGTGGCGGACACTCGGGTAGGTTCGGTGGCTAACTGCGAGGGATCGATCGATTCGAGAGATGCCCCAACACAAAGCCTGGCGATTTAGAGACCATCACAGATCCAACTGCAGAGTACTTGCTCGATGAGCCGACTTAGAACTAGGTCTAGGAATTTATTTTTCGCTTAGCTATTTTATTTTTAGACTAGTACTGAGTTTGTTGCTTTTGACTATTTTGGAGCTGTAAGCCCTCACGGGCACTTGACTTTTTCTCTCTTCTCACTTCTTTCTTCTGTACGCCACTTGGATTGGTATCTCTTTGGCCCGTTTTGGCCTTTATTTTATGCATGGATGTTTGTTTCACATATTCTTATCTTTTCATCTCATGTGATCCGAGTTTGGTACCTTTGGTTTCGTATGCTAGTGTCTGTGACATTACACTTTTTGATTATATCTCGATATCTGTTGCTTGTTTTGGAGCACACGGGTTGTACCCCGTGCATGAGTTTCTTGGTTTTTCTCTCTTGCTTCAGATACTCGATGATAGAGCTTCGTGGATATGTCCTATGCACTATTTCGCACCTTTCTGCCTGGTTAAGCTAAGCCTTCTTTCCTTTTTCATTCACACACTGAGGACAGTGTTGCATTTAAAGTGGGGGGTGGTAGGCTTAGCTTTGATATGTGATCTCGTTTGGTCACTACTTTAGCAAAAATTGATCCATTTTTAAAATTTTCCAAGGTTTTGACGTGGCATTCGTGTGTTGAGTTTTCACGTTCATAGGATAAACGGTTTAGTGAATGTGTGAATGCATGTTACTTGGCTTACTACCTTATCTTAGAGATGGGATTTTCGTGCACGTATAGCTTTGACTTTATAAACCATGGTGACTAGTGACCGATTATGGTAGACTTAGGCAAAATTCGGCTACCTAGAACTCATACCATTAACTTCGAGACGAAATAGAAAGGCCGACTTTGGTAGAGTTTGGGATGACAGTTATGGCATTTCTTTGACCTAACTAGAGCCAAATAGCCATCCCATGACATATTCCACAGTAACCCCTCGAAGCCTTGGTAGGATGGTTAGACCCCATCCGACACTTAGCCATTCATATTTAGCCCTTAATTTCCCGACCCCCAAGCCTTATTTGTGGTCTACATTCCCTTGAACACCCTACGAGTTAAGCTTAATCTTTTCACTTCGAGCACACTTGCTAAAGCAAGTGTGGGGTGGTAGAGAGATGCGTATGTATAGAGGAGTTGGTTTTACGAGCTATTTCACGATTTGAAGGGTGGGAGCTCATTCTTATATAGTATGTGCGTGATGGCCTTTGACTCAAACCTAGTAAATGTGTATATTGCGCCTTCTTGAAGAAAAAAAAAGTCAAAAGAAAATGAAATCAATCAAAGAAAGCTTGCAATAAAGTCAATAAAAGTGTAATAAAGGTTGAGTAAAAGAAAGCCACGTGTATAAGATTCATGTATTGATTTGTTATATGATGTTGGTGTTTGGGGCGAGTCCTTAATCTAGAAACATGATTCTTGTATGTTTTTGCCTCGTTACACTTGAGACATAGTGCGATATGGCATTTTATTTCTTGGATCATGTTTTTAGTTTCATTTTGAGCTAGAAAGGTAGAGAGCTAGCTACGTTTTGTATTGTTACACCCGTGATTAAGCTTGCTTGTTTTGTCTCTTTCTTGTTTATTCCCGAGAAATTCCTTTCGGTTAGCCCCGTCCCTAGCCTAACGTTACAACGGTGCAAGTCTACTCGACCTTACTTAGCCTCGGTTGGCCCCGATTAGTGGATATGCTTATGAAGTATGAGCCAATGGTGTAGTCGCAATAACTGGTATACATAATCCAAACGGTGAACCGTGGTAAATGTAGGAGAAGCTATTCACACACACATTCCGTTTGCTTGATAAGGTATGGTTAAGTTGCATAGATTTACTTATTTACTTGTCGGTTATCTTTGATGTGTGATTGGTTTGACCTACGCGTGTAGCGTTGACTCTTTGGTTTCTTTCAAAAACGCTCATTTTTCTCGAGGGTGAGCAAACGCTAAGTGAGGGTGGTTGATGAGAGTCAACTTTACTATGCTCCGGTGCATGTTTCAACCCCCATTTACGGCACTTTTGGTTCATTCCGGATAGTTTTAGATCATATTTAGGGCAAAATCACATTGCACATCCACCATGAGGTAAACGCTTCATCTGTGACGGAAAACCTTGGCATTTTACGATGTTTTGGCCTTTTTTGAGCCCTAGTTATCTTGCGGAGTTATGCTCGGTTTGGGTTAGATGTTGTGGCGCAGGATGTAGGCATTCGTAAGCCGGAGATAAGGCATGGAGCATATAAAGATGAAATCAATGGTTGGAGATAGAAGAAAATAGAAAAGTGAAAAAAGCGGAGTCCTGAGGTGTTCAAATGGTAGCCAAAAGGTTTGGGGCATGCCAAAGATCAAGCAGGATGTCTAGCAAGTCACATAACAGCTTTGGGGCACGCCAAAGGTTTGGGGCATGCCAAAGATCAAGCAGGATGTCCAAGAAGTCACAAAACAACTTTGGGGCACACCAAGTTGATCTGAGACCTCCCGAATCACACATCGAGTTTGGGGCGCCAAGGCTATGGGCGCGCCAAAAGCACTTTTTCCACATCTTTGGGAGCATATAAATACTTGTTGCACAGATTTTTAAAGGATCTCTACACACTTTTACACTTTCATACTTACACCTTATACTCTCTAGGTAGACTTCTTCCCTAGATTCACTCTTACACCATATTTTACTTAAATTAAGCATAATCTAGCTTAGATTCTAGCTCAACTATTTTTAATTTTATATTTTGGACCTTCTTCCTCACCAATTGACATGGGTGTTGATGAAGCTTGATGTAAAACCAACTTTCTGCGATTTTGGTAATTGATAGCATTTCCTTTCTTGTTTTATGGCTTTAATTCTCGTTTTGATTGTTATCTCTTGTTCTACTATGGGTGGCTATACATTTCATATTAAATCATGCGAAAATTGAAATCACCATAATTGATGAAATTGGGAATGAGTAGTGTTTAATTGTTGTTGTATCGATGAATTCATTCTTACAACATTTTAATCTTGAATTAGGTATCTGCTGGTTGGGCGACGAACACACACACACCTCACTGAAAAATCATTAAATTACGACGTGCGTTTCTGACGTCGCTTTTTATGCGCGTGTCGTAATTTTTAAACTTATGGCGTTCTTCCTTTGCACGCCATTAGTTGCGGAATTTTTCTTTGTTTACAACGCGTATTTCATGTACGTAGTGTTTTAACAAATATTTAAGACGTGCCAATATTTACACGTCGTGAATTTGTCAAGCAGGAATCTTATATCTTGCTCGGCAAAGCAATTTCACTATTAATTTTTTTCCCTAAAGCCCGCCGCTTCTAGTAAAATCACTTATGTCCGACATTGCTCTTTGCTCACCTTTTATGATGTTGTTTTGGCACAATTCTAGGTATGGTGTTCCTGTTTGTAGATCTGGATTCCCGTTGTGAAAATATTTGAGGAAATTTCACAATCGACCCTTTAATTACCAAAAACACTGAACCTGGAAGCTCCTTCCTCTTCAATGTCGGATCTGCTCAGACCACATGCAAATTCTTCATTGGAACATGAAGATATGAGTGTATTTCTTCCCAATCTCTTGGAATGTTCTTCAGCAGCTGCTGCGGTGGCTATCGGTGGTGGTACCTCGGCGGGGTTCTGGACTACCGAGGTTCCGGTTCAAGCTTGAATTTCTCGGATCTAGGGTTCGTATGCTTCCAATTCGATTCAAATTCTGGGCTTTCACGATTGTTTTCTCATCCACTCTTTCACATTTGCTTTTGAATCTTGCAGGAATACTCTCCGGCAGAGGCTCCCGACGTTCGATTCATCCTATCTCACCTGTGGTTCTCAGCATCACTAGCATTTCTCTTTTTTTTCCTCCTTAAATCTATTATCTCTTATGCCTTTCCACTAATCGGGTGCAGGTTTTGTTTGAATCGGGTTTTGACTAATAGGTCTTTAAATTGAATTTTATTAGAAATTGTTCTAGTTGGAGATTGTTGAATATGCTAAATTTCTTTACTGGGCTCTGTGATGTTTTGAAGATTGAAGCACTTGTTTTGATATCTTCGTGTGGATGGATAACATCTTCTGGTGATGGTTCGTTTTTTTGCTTACTGGTGTGAAAGGTTGCTTCTCTTACCCTCTTGTCTGATGCTTAAAGTGCCCAAAGTGTTCTATAGACCTAGTATTTTGTATTTTAATTACTAGATATATGAGGAGTAGATGAGGGAAAGGGAAAATCAAGAGCGTGAGCACTTGCGACGTTCAGGAGACAATTCAGTTGTAAGTGAACCTGCTCATGAACTGAAGAACCGATCATAGCGTGCTCTCTCGTTTTTCTTTTTGTTTATGTATCCTTCATTCTTTTATTAAAGAAATACTTCCATTTGCATGGTTTAGTAAAAATAGATATAAAGCAATACTTCTATTAAACTCTTTATCGATGGTTTTGGTCATGGTTCTGTGTTAATACTATTCTGTCTGCAAGCCTAGTCTTTATAGGCTTATACCAGATGTGTTAAAAATCTGTTTACTTGCATGCTTTTCAATTAGGAAAAGTTGGTTTTGAAGGACTTCAATATAGAAGAAGAAGCAGATGGCACTCGATCACCATTGTCAAGAATTTCACTGTCGTTATTACCAACCACACGCTAAAATTTCACCTATACTGGGCTGGAAAAGGAACTACCGGGATCCAGTAAGGGGAAGCTATGGTCCTTTAATATCAAGCTATCTCAGTAGATCCTACTAAGTGACTGTTTTTATCTACGGTAGCATTCGCTCGAATGTATTCATTTATTTATTAGGGCTTCCTAGTTGATTGCATGTTTTCACTTTTTTGTCAGACTTTAAGCCACCTTCAGTTAGAAAAAGGGCTGGAACTGCAGGTGTCATGGGAATCGTATCAGGAGCTGTACTCATCGTCCTTCTACTTCTTGGCATTTTGAGAAAAGTGGGAAGCAAAATATCAACAGATAAAGGTACAAACTTTTATTTAATCGAAGTATAATAAGCCCTTTCTTCTGTAACAAGGCTCCTTAGCTATGAGTTATGTACTTACATGTATATTGTTTGGAAAAGGTGTTTTCCAAACAATATAGCTCATTAGTTACATGTATACATATAGATAAAGGTGTTTTCATTCAGCTTCAATATATGTTATCTAATTGTGCAAGTTAAAATGTGATATGATTTAAGAGTGTAGTTAGAAAAGCATTTCTCAACTACAGATGCTTATGATCAAAACATGTTTTTTCTTAAAAGCAATGTGTCTAGCCGATTAAAAAGTTTATTTGGCATATCTTGCACATACCTTCTTGGACTGAATCTCCAAACATTTATATTCTCATTAAAACAGATGAAAGCTCCCACCAAGAACTTTGATCTAGCAAACAAGATTGCCGAAGGTGGATTCGGTTCTGTTTACAAGGTAAAATATTTAATCACATATTACATGAACTCATAATGTTACTATTTTATTATGTACATAATTCGGATCTTGTTGGTGCAGAGGATTTTATCAGATGGAACTGTCATAGCAGTGAAGCAACTTTCCTCCAAGTCAAAACAAGGAATCACTCATCGTAAAAAGGTGCGTAGATCTTGGAGTGGTAAGCTGAAGTCTTTTGTTGCTGATGGTGAAAAAAACAATTTCTTGGACAAAGAGCTGAAATCCTCTTGCATAGTATGAGGCTTCGTCTTCCCGGTCCTTCCTCAAACTGCTTCAGATATGTGCAAAATTCAGTATAACAAGGTAGTGTGCGCTCTCAGTATAATTGATGACCAAGTTGAAAATGGTATTAGTCTTTGTGTTTGTGTTCCTAGTTGAAATGATAGTAGGCTTGTTGTTTCTGCATTTTTTTGAGCCAGACCAATTGTATGAAAATGTTGTTGATTATTTTTCTTGATTGTAAAGATCTTTTCAAGACCTCAATTTGTGGTCTTGGCTGTTATATTTGTGTTGTATGTCATTTTATTAAAGTGAATTGTAGAATTTAAGGATTTTCAGGACTGATTTATAGCTTTATATTCAAGGCACGTGAATTTATTTTATTTTTTTTTATTATTTGGGATGAATGCACGTTGTAAATTTTACCACGTGCAGTCTGCTTGCCATAAATTTTTTACTACGTACATTATGCACGTCGTAAGTATTTTACGACGTACATTTCGCAGGTCGTAAAACTTTTCTAAAACATACATTTCGCATGTAGTAAATATTTTACGACGTACATTATGCACGTCGTGAAAGTTTATCAGTTTTACTACGTGGGTTTATACGACGTGCTTATGCACGTCGTAAAATAAAAATTACGACGCTCTTTGCACGTCGTAAAAACGTGAATTTCTTGTAGTGCCTTTTATAAATGTATGTTGCGAACGGGTGTGGGAAAAGGGGTTTTAAGATCATTTCTTATAATCAACTGAGTTGTTTAGATTGATTAGGGAATGAGGTTCTTTCGGTTGTGAAATCGAGCAACTCTAGCGCGTTAATCTTGTTTCGGTCAGTTAAATCCTTAAAGGCAGACTGTTGAACCGGGCAAAGGATGTTTGATTGTTGCATGGCGTCATACACTAGCTTAGGAGTTCGCACCCATGAATGAGTCGATACGATCATTAGGTTGGTAGGTTGGTTGAGCCCATTCCCGAGATAATCGATTAAAGGGGAGAAAGTACTCAGTTGGACGATGGTTTGACTATGTCTCTCTTTCCTTAGTATCTTTAGTTTATATTACGTTTTAGTGTAATTGAACTTGATACATCTTGGTTAACCTAAACTAAATCCGTAGACGACTATGGTATTCGATAAATTCCTCGTGGGATCGACCTTGCTTGCTATTATAGTGCATCCGACTCGGTACTCTGCCGATTAAAGTTGGACCGTCACTATTTTGGCCATCAATTGCCTCCTTTAGATGGTGTAGCAGGTGTCACGTTTTTCGCGCCTGCCATGTTTGACTAAGATATTTTGTTGGGTATATCAAGTGAGATACGCCGGCCGGAGTAGTCTTTAAACTCAGAATCTGATGTAAGACTAATAGTGTGATTCCTGGCGATTCCAACGAGTATAACTATATGATTTCTTTGACACTTGAAGAGCTAAATTGACCAAGAGCTTATACCAACCTGGAAATTATGAGGGGCTTGTGATGAACTATAAACACGCCGGTGAGGTATTTCGATTTTGAGGTGGCTCTAGCTAGAATCAAGTCAAAATCCGCAGAAATCAAGCTTGCTACTTAAGAATCCGTAACTATCTTGATAGAAACAACGGTTTGAGGGTCATTACAACCCAAAAACTAAAGTTTTTGTTGATAAGAGAATTGAAGATGGTTGCGCGATCTCACCGGCGACGTCGTGAAACCGAACTTGTGGTGAAATTTGCGATCGGAAGACGCCAAACAACAATGATTTTCCCGGTAACGGAGCCAATTGATATCGTCGAATATCGGGTTTGTGGTAACGATAATATAAAGTGGATATGTGGCTATTTATGGATGATTTCTCGGTGAAGAGTGGTGGACATCATGAACCACGGTGGTCGACTCAACTTATGAACAAGACAATGAGTGAGTCGAAAAATTGTGAGTAGAGCTCTGTGTATATTAATTCTCAAATCATTTTCCATTACATTATGACCCGATATATATAGGCAATTGCTAAGATGGTTTAGCTAAACATGACAAGACATTAAAAGTATTTAATTAAGTACAATTATACATAAGTCAACAAGACAGCTGTCAAGGATATGTGGCGGAATGCGGACTTGACGAGCGATCGGACTCGTTTCTTCCTTTGTCTTTAAGCATCGGCTTAGAGCTCGACGGCCTGGCGATATACGGGTGGCGTCCAATGTGTCCGATATGCCGGAGTATGGATGAACGTCGGCGTCGCCGTGAGGTCGACATTGGTCTAGGTCCGGCTTATTGAATGTGGACTAAGCGGGATGGAGGCACAAGATCTCATTGTTGGACCTTGAATCGGGCCCACCCAGATATTTCGGGTCCCGATCGAGGATCGGGTATATCGCTTTTAACCAAATTAAAAGTTGCTTTGAAATTGTAGTTAGTTTTTCTCCTCAAATTGTAGTTAGGGACAGGTCAAAGATCATCAAGGTATTAGTGGATTAGTGGGTTCTGGATATCGAGAACTTTAAGTATTTAAAATAAAATAAAATAAAAGATGCATCGAGTTGAGAGACAATCATCAATCACAACACAAAGGTATCAAATAGACTTATTCACAAAGTGATATTTTTTTGTCCTTTCAAAAATAAAAGGGAGATTTTTTTAATATATATATATATATATATATATATATATATATATATATATATATATATATATATATATTTCCACTATTTAAAATATTTTATGGTTGAACATTTCCAATGTGTATAGGGAATATTTCGAAAATTGATACAGTTTATACACGTTTTGTTGTTTGTATATTATATTCCTATATAAAGATAAAAGTTTGTTTAGAAAACCATTGAATTGAGCGTTTGCAGTAAGCAAATAACTTAAACCCTCGTTGTTTCCGAAAACAATGGCAAAACTTTCTAATGCACTTGTGTTCATCTTACTAACTGTGTGGATCGGTGTGCCTAATGATGGTTTTTCTGGTTTGTCTGTAGGTCCATCGACCTATTATTTAGGTAATGCGTACGTGAGTATGAGCATTTTCAATTTCAGTTAATTAATGGGTATATCCACCTGCGGATCCTAAATTAAAATTTGCTCAGTGGAGTCTATAACTGCTTTTAAGAGTAATATTTTATTAACGGTGGCAATAAATGCTTTTTATAGATAAAACTTATTTAATTTATCATTTTAAGCGGTATTCATCTTTCTATAAAGGTAAACGTGGATTCACCTCTGGTCATACTCACTGTCACAATTTAAGCATCTCAGTACATTTGGTAAACTTCATTTTACCATTCGGCACCTTGTTTATTGAGTTATTTTTTCTTCCGGTGGGTACTTCAACACATATGGTTCAAGTGTTTTTTTTTTTTTTTTTGGGCTATGGTTCAAGTTTCTAAATAATGACCATGATTTCTTTGTGGTTGATTTTTTTTTGCCATATTAATTAGTGATCAATATCCTTCTAGGATATACAATAGAATTTAAATTTTTACCATTAACTATTTAATTTTATTTCATATCAGTAATTATCATATAAATGCTACATCAAAATCTCATAAAAAATGTCAAAACTTTTTGTAGTGCTATATGAATTAAGAAAATAATTAATATGTTTATTTTAAATACTAATGGACATATATCACTCTTTTATAATAAATCTTTGTTTTGGAATATGAAAAGTGTATACCAACATTAAATGGTAATAGGGATATGTTTGGAAAAGATGGATTAAATGATGCATTGATATTCTAAATGAACACTTTTTATGAGACAATTCATTTTAAAAAAGTGGACACTTTTTATAGGACGGAAATAGTATAAAATAACAAATAATATAATATATGACAGGACGGGTGGGAATTATGGTGGGTAAAGAACATTCATACTCCTACCCTATCCCAGGTGAGTTTTGAACATCAAATCCATACTCTCCATTTATGCTCTTAATAATATTGTACCCTAACATACACTCTCCTAGCCTTAAAAATATTTAAATATACCGTACCCTAGCATCATAATCAACAGTCCAAAGACGTATTGTGTACTTTGTTGTGGTAATTTTGTTGTGTCGATTAATACACTCTGCCTAAACCATTAACATCAAAGAATAGATCTTAACCAATTGTTCACTAATAGACGAAACACAACCAACGATTGTGTTATGCTTAGGAAGACACAACCAAATATATATCCTATCTTTGACCATGATCGTAAGACCAATTTTTCATGATATGCTTTCGTAGTGATCAAGGGCAAGAGATTTGGTTAAAATTGTGTTACTCGTTATGACACAATTAATGATTGTGTCAGTATCTTTACCTTTTTAGGTCGAGTACGTGTATCTTCAACATTTTTTATGCGTCTTGTATCATGAATTTTGCAGTTGAAGCAAAGTCAACATGTAGTGGACAGCCTTGTCCTAATGGAATTGATGATTGTGACAATGATGAATGCGAATGCAATTTAACTTTGAAGGATGACGGTGCATTAAGTTCCAGTTGCGACCCACACCCACCGAAGAACACATAGTAATATGTACTTACGTCACTCCTGGGTTCTAAGTTTGAAGACCTTCTGCAATATTATACGTTTGGTTTGGGTTGTGTTGCCCTTTCTTTTCAAGCTTTCTTTTTTGTTCTTCAACTTTCCAGATTGAATTTCTACTTTATGTAAAATGTTTCAATAGTTGCCCTTTTTTGGGGGGCGGGGGATTGTGGCGTTGCGGTTCCATGCTTGCTGTCATTTTACACATGAATGTTTTACTATCTTGCAAGTTTGTTTTTTTTTTTTTTCCGTGTGATAATAATAAGCAGAAGGTTTACTTTCGTGTTAATACATATATACTATTCTAATTACCGGAACATAGGTACCTACTTCATACATTTACTGAAACTTCGATCGACCCCATCTCCAATGACCTCTGGAACAATCAAGAGCTAAGCATTATGATCTACACCGTTGATCATAATGTGTCTAAATTGATCTTGAGTAAATCTAACATGTCAACTGGTGATATCACCGCTTTGTGGCATCTTAGTTGTGTCAGATATCTTTATTCTTTTTTTGTGTGTCTTAAATTCCTAATTAAGTCTCCAACTAGTATTTATTAATGGATAAAGAAGAGAAGGGAGATAGTGGTTCAGAATCAGACAAAAGCCACCGCTCATATCCAATCCAACATGATTACATCGTCTTTTTTTAAAGCCATTTCAATGTAATAAAAAAAAAAATGATTATGGCACTTGTGACAAAAGTGATAATGCGATGGTCAATTAAAGAGTCATTGTACATGCTCTACAGGCAGGGACAACTACCTCTCATTGATCTGAAAAATTAAACTAATATATATATATATATATATATATATATATATATATATATATATTTTTGTTTCCCTTAATTATTTTATTAAATCTATTTTAAATTTAATTCTTTCCTTATCCGAGATCACAATGGTTGATTTATTAAAACAAAATGTACCCAAAATCAATTTAACGGTAGATATGTAATTATAATGAAAAAGAGAGAGTATAGTATATGTATATATATAAAAGAACACGGAAATAAAAACCGTGTTTAAAGAATGATCCACACAGCTAGCTAGTAAGATGAACACAAGTGCTTGAGAGAGATTTGCCATCGTTTGATCTCAGGTGAAAGAAGAATGAGAGTTAATTAAACTGATTTGCTTCTCAATTCTATAGTTTTATATGATTACGTACTAACAAGGAACAAACTTGTAGATATACAGTTATATATACACTAACAACAAAACTCGTATATACAGTAGCTTGGGCCTTGTCAAAGTAATCATTAAATAATAAATAAATGAGCTGGCCGGATCGAAGCATAGTTTAATGAGTCATACAGTTTATACAGATTTTGTTGCTACTTGTTAGTAATATTAGTCATTATAAATACATGCATGTTCCTAGCTAGAATAACCATAGAATTGAGCATTTGCATTAATCAAATCAGTATAATTAACCCTTTCACCCGAACAAAAAACGATGGCAAATATTTCTCATGCAGTTTGTTCATTATCTTGTTAGCTAATTGTTTGGACAAGTGAGCCTACTGTAATTATAATTTTCCTGGCTTATCTTTAGGTCCCTTGACCTACTATCGAGTATCATTTGCAATTTAGCAGAGTCGGGTCGATATTGTCTAAAACTCGAGCATATCGCGTCATAGTAATACAACACTGCATGCATGTTTAATATTCATTATCACTCGACTCAACTTGTTAACAAGATTGTTTTTTTTTTTTTTTAGAATTCATTTAATGTGTAGAAAAATTTGCAATATCAAGTTTGACTCATTCAATACTCGACTCAACTAATTATTGATGATTAACGTAAAATATTAATTATAATTCTAATTAATTGAATAATTATTAAGTATAGCACAATTAACTTGTAAGATAATCGATTACAAGGCTTTGAGGCATGAAATTGACTTGGTCAATTATTTGACTCAAAAAAAAATTATTAAATCAAACTCCTATCTGGCCAAGTCTGAAATAAAACTGCGGTGACTCGTATCACTTAGTGCTATTATCAATATTCTCTATGTTTTACTAGTGTTACATGTGGTGATGACCTGGTTATTATTTCATAACCTTGTAATTAATACCGTTCTCGTAAAATTAACATTATGTCCATTTGAACAAAATAGACAAAATCAAAATACACATACATCTTAAACCATTGATTATGATTTGAGACTCATTTATAGATGATGATGATGATGATGATGATCCTGTCATGATCGCAAATTAAAACCACGACTACACTAGCAAGCGGACGTAGGTCAAACTTAACAAAACTCAATTCGGAAGCAAAGTCGATCCTACATAGACTTGTCGATAATAACTTATGCCTAGCTACAAAATTTAGGCTAATAAAGTGGGTGGTTTTTGACCAAAATTAACGTGGAGAAAAGTAAATGGAGATTATCTATTATGGGCAAGTTTTATCTACGTCAGAAACAACTAGATTGAATCATACCAGTTAATTCTTGCATAATCGTCGTCTAATTGATTCATACACTTTTATCATTAATACCATGAACCGAGTAGATTACTAATGCGTTTCTCTAATTTGGTTACTAGATCGTGCTCGGACTCTAAAATCCAATGTGTAATTAAAAGTATACCGTGCTCGGGCTAGAAAATTTAACTAAACATGCATTTTATTATGAAGAAATATCAGTAAAATCGTGAAACTCACTATGCAACCATCATGCTCGGGCTAGTTAACGATAGTGATCTAGTTGCCTCGTGTCCTAACTACTCTCTTCAACCTAAGTTCAGTCAAGAAAAATTTACGATTTTAACATTCAAAGAAGTGATCAAGTTCTAGACATGCATAAATTATTGCAAGAAAATGGAAGTAATCGGAGATAGTTCGATCGGGAAAATAAATCAATTCGACGTTTTCCCGATATAGACCGTTGGGAAACCATCCAACGCGAAGTTTTCCCCCGAGTCCGGGCATCTCCATGTATGATTCAATATAAAATTAACTATGATTAGGTTCATATTAACATGGTACGATACAAATAAATTAGCCTAGCATACTTGGATTAACAAACCAACGACAAATTCATAAAACGTAGAAGAAATGATCAACATAATTACCTAGAAAAAAACAAGACGATTCTCCTAGTCACTTCCTTTATGATGATTCACCAATCGTAAAAGCATACACAAGCTAAAGTACTCCCGAACGGTGATGAAAACTGGAATTTTTTTTGGAAAATAATGCTAAGAACAAAGTTGCAGTATAATCTGGCACAAATTGACTCGAAAATATCCTAATTCTACATAATTAGCCGACCTGAACTCTAATTGGACTAAAGCGCCCTTTCTATATTTTGGCGGTGCTCTTTCCCGAGCGTGCCTTAGAAAAGCGACCTAGTCAACACTTTCGGCTGATCCACACTTGTTCGGATCTCTTTCTCTCGTCCAATCTTGGGCTTTTACGCTTGCTCCGTCCCCACTGCTTACGTAATATTCTCGATTTTCGGAAAGGCGGGCGTGTCACTTTCCGAAAACGAAATATTATTATTCCGACTTCTTTATTTGGAGTATATATATATAAATATGTCGAATTATATGTATATATTTTAAGGGAAAAATCTTATTTGTAGGGTTAATTAAGGAAAATAAGGGATTAGGTTGATTATTGAGATTTTCCTACTTAAGAAAAAATAAACTCCATTAGTTTCCCTAACCTTTTGAATCAGAATTTTCTCCTCCTAATCTCCCCTTCCTGCGTGTGAGAGCTCGAGAAAAGGGCTGAGAGATTTCTTCCGTTTTCTAAGGCGAATATCAACCGTTTTTAGATTCGAGTAGAGCGTTGGAATCGTCGTGAAAGGAGCGTCGTTTCAATACTCAAAGATCAGAGCTTTGTTAAGGTATGTAGTTCGACCAAGATGTGTTCTTGGATGAGTTTTGAAGATCAAGACTCATGCCTTTCGTAGTTTCGTTGTTATAGAAGCGTGTGATTGTATCTAATGTATTTATGGATTGATCACATCGGTTCCTGCGAGAAAAAAGGTTCGAGTTTCTTTGAAGTTTTGCGTTTTTTTCCGAGGATTTGATTTGGATTTGGATTAGCTTGCTAAAGGTAAGAGGATCTTCCTACAAGTCAACTATGGTTATTAGGTTTCGTTTTAAGGTTTGAGATGATTATTATGCTAAAAAATTGTACCTTCGTATTGCCTGGGATCTGCTGGATGTTATGATAGATAAAAGTTGTTTATGCCCTTTTAAGAGTATTATGATGTTGAACAAATTTGAGAACGATTAGGGATCGATTAGGGGTCAAAAGCGAGTTTTGAAGTTGCCGCTGCTTAGTGCGGCGCGCACAGCCAGTCACGGACGCTAGAGAGGACCCGACAAGTGAAATTTTACATTCAGAGAGCTAGTGCGTGCGCACCAGATCCAGTGCATGCGCACTGGACGAGCAAAATTCTAGTTTTTACGTATAGAGGCTCAGTGCGTACGCACTGAACCCAGTGTAGGCACATTGGACCTCCTTTTTTATGAATAAGATGATTTTAGCTATGATATGAGTTTTAAACATTGTTTTTTGACCTTATAACATTAATTAAGTTTGAACAAGCCTTGATTGAGCTTCCGATTCATTTAGTTTCGGCACCAGATGTACTCTTAAAGGGAGTTGAAGTTCGGATCCGTTGGAAGGGCATGATAGGGCTTGTGCTTTGATGAACTAGAGTTCATCAATGTCTGTGTACTTGTTAGGATGTGACGTCTAGCTGTATAAGTGAGGGAGTAGAGTTGATAAGGTGAGTTTTTCCTTGACAACACTTAGGTGGCTAGTTAATACACAATAAAACTACATATGTGATAGTAAAAGATAAAATGTCTCCTATTCTCGGTTAGGCACCAATTCATATCGGCGATGTGATACGTTCATAAAAGGTGAACAATGCTACTGGCTCAAAGGCTAAAGGGTAGTGGAGGAAATTCATCGAACGTATATGCATACCGGGAGATCCGGGACTATCGGTGCTATTCCTTTGTAGTTGGCAAGTACAACTCGTGATGGATACACATCATGCATAGTGCCATTGAGTGATGATGTAACCAAGATAAGCTAAGCTAGAAACGTATAGTCATGACATGTTGATGGACATGAAGTGAACCCTAGATTGAGTCGGTCTCACAAGATAATCTTTTAATTATAAACCTTAATTAAGTTGTAGCTTCTACCTCTTTGCTATGTACAATGTACTTACCTCAAATGCATGTTTATTTATGTGTTCGGAGAGAGAAGATGAAACGAGTTGATCCGAGAGAGATCGATTTGAGGACTTTGATGACGATGTTTAAGGGCGCTTGAAGTTGAAGAGTTTATTTATTCATGTTTTATTTATGCTTTAGACTTGGAGTTTTCCTTGGGAAGCGTTGTAATTTCCTTTTAGTTTTCCTTTGAGGTTTTCGTATGATTTGGATTTTGTTTGGTTTCCTTTCCAATGTAATAAATGCTACATTTTCTATCTTTAGTGAGTTTCTATTCTTGGTTGTTTGGAAAAAAAAATTACCAGTAGTCTTTGCTTCCGTTTTGCTTAACTCGACTGACGTAGTAGAGGTTACGTATAAAGTGAAATTTATTTTATTTTATACGTGCCGAACGTTCCTTTTCCGGATAAGGACTCGGTGTCCGGGAACAGGGCATTACAGTTGGTATCATAGAGAAGCGTCTTTTAGGCTTCCTTTCTCTTAAGATAAGCTTTCTTTAGACCTTTTAGTAACGTTCTGATTTTTCTTTGATCATTAGGATGGTGTTCACTAGAACCGGAGCTGGTGCAGAAGCTTTAGGAGTGCGGCGTGAGAGACCGATGCCTGTTGTAGGCGGCTTTGAGAGGCAGAATCCTTCACCTCACCCGAGCTACACCCAACCCCCACATCTGTGACCCCACACCACTATCTCAAAGAGCCCATCACCGAGACCACGTCAGAATCCTACACTATGACCCCAACCATGGTACAACTTCATCTGGTGAACCCGAGGAAGCACCCATCCGTGTCACTGTGATAGGAGACATTC
>JAOBSW010000556.1:0-141508 GCA_026214975.1 Gentiana macrophylla | reverse complement strand
AATATTCTTTATTAACATAATACTATGATTTTAATTAATTTACAAATACATTGTATCAACATACACAATAATTTCGACACAACATACATTATGTGTATATTTAATTAATCAACATAATTAATATTCCCAGATTTCATTTATTCATAATAAATAAATATCACCATATTAATTTACCACTATAACCTTATATAAGACGAGATAAACTTTCCTTATTTGGCTATCATCTATAAACCCACATTTTAATCCCTATGTTCGCATTTGTACGCGTGGACCCGATAAAGCTCCGAATATAAAAGCATTGCAGACAAAGCGGCAAATTATGAAAATGCCCTTCATGTCTAACGCATCACAGATAGCCGTCTAACAACACAATCGTGACTCTAATCATTGGAAAAGTCAAATGCAATGACTACTACATTTCATGTGAACAGCCATCGTGGTAAATTACAATCCTATCGCCGTAATAATATCCATACGGTCGCACGCGCCGAGTGTCAAACATTAACGCATCGTATCTTATATAACTCGGATATCATGTTCTCTCGAATTAACTCATTTACTTACACTTTGCAAAGATTCATGAAAGTAAGACATTCTTATAAGCATATCATTTCGGATATTCACCCACCGATACAGGTCCGCGCATTTTGCATCTACCAAACACGATACTCCACGCTTTCAAGATCACACCGAATCACTACCGTATGATCGCCACGTGGCTGTGGAAACCTCTAATAGTATCAAAGCATGACAATCCATGCCGTGATGCCACGAGACTACTGTCCTAAGGATAATTACAATAACCGCCACATACGTGACACTTAACGGTGTGTTGGCTGGCTCTAACGCATTTATTCTCTAATACACGCCCACGCACATACCCAAGTGTCTCTACACTTTGATAGATCGAGATCTATCATGCCCTTAAAGACAAGTAAGACATATAATACGTGATAGCCTGCTTATACTATCAATGACACTGCTTAATAGTACATCACTTCGTAGACATTTAAGCATCAAACTTATTAAAGTGATTAGAGATCTCATCAACCATAATCGCCTATCATGGTTTCTCTATCATAGTTTAACACTAAGACATTATCATATAATAATTCATAATTGGTTCTTTAAAAGAACAAATATATGACAACAAAAAGTCATTTAATTTATGTAACGAACATAAAGAAATAGTAGAAATGATCCGACCGGTCGGATCCGTCCAACCCGATTGGGTTTGGACAACTTTTCAACAATATGTTGGCCGTAGACACCAAGTTGCAAATTGTGAAAATGCCCTTCATACTTAACGATCACGGAATAGCTCTAAGAACACACCGTGACCCCAATCATTGGAAGAGTCAAAAGCAATGACTACTACCTTTCGCGTGAAGCGTTATCGTGTAAATAGAATCCAATCGGCGTAATAATATCCATATACGAACGATATCTCGAAAGTGTCAAGACATCAACGATCGTGATCTTATAATTTGATATCATGCTCTCTCGTAATAACTCATTTTCTCCACTTTACAAAGATTCATGAGAGCTTAGACATTCCTTATAAGAAAGGCCATTTCGGATATTTATTCCTAATCATAGATACGCATCTCGCAGACAAACAAACATGTATCCTACACATGCTTCAATATCACACCCGAAAGCACTACCGCATGATCGCCCAACATGGCTAAGGAAACCTCAATAGTGCTAAAAGCATGACAATCCACCGTGATGCCATGAAGACTCCGGTATCGAGATAATTACACAACCGCCACATACTCGACACTTAATGTAAGTGGGCATCCTAATGTACGCGTTCTCTAATACACGCTTACGTGCATGCCCAAGTGTCACTATACTTAGATAGATGAGATATATCCCTATCTTCAATAAGATATAAGACATTCATACGTCGCTAGTCTAATCATGCCATCAAAGTCCCGCTTTGATGCTGACATACGACTTTGAGACATTTAAGTATCAAACTTATTAAGGTGAATAGAGATCTCATCAACAATAATCAATATCACGGTTTTCTATCATAGTTTAATACTAAGGACGTTACATATATATATATTCAATAACATGAAGATAAGCAAGATATATAATAATAAAAGTGTTAGAAATCACTAGTTTAACGCAAATGAATTTAAAATTTGATTTCCTTTTCTAGATCGTTCTTCGCTTAATGCAATAAACACGTTAAGTAGTTTGACGGTTATACCTTGATGATCTACTAGATTGTCGCTTTGACCGCCGTCCGAGAGTAGTTCAATCGCGCGAAGCCGCCCACGCGTCCGCCTCTATCGCTTAATCCACACGAACCCCTTGCCGAATCCTCCTTGGATTGCTATCGGAAAACTCCGTCGCTAGATCGACCTTTTCTTCCTCACAAACTCACTATGGATAGCTCTCTATTTTACACAAGAATTATGAACTCTTGCAATCGCTGATGCATAAAAAGAGCTTGACCCCACCTCTTATTTATAGTAGAGGTGGAGCCCCAACTAGTGTGTAGGAGAAGAAAACTTTTTCCAATAAAATAAGGAAAATCAACTAGATTGATTTATCTCTTTAATTATAATTTATTTTGCCAATATCATATATTGATTATAATTATCTTATTACCATAAATCTATTTTTCCAAACTCAATTAATATCTTATATTAATATTATGATAATCTTATTAATTAAAGTCACAATCCAAGTGTATCTTTGCACACTTAAAATGGCGCCCATTAGTCAACAAATTGACTTCCGAATATTCTTTAATTAATATAATTTGTATATAATTAATATCTTGTATTTTATTTATTCATAATAAATAAATATCACCATATTAATTTACCATTATAACCTTTATAGTCTGTAGATAAACTTTCCTTATTTGGTTATCAACTATAACCAGTATTTTAATCCGACTGATGTTCATATGTGTGGTGACCCGATAGGCTCCGAATATGTTGGCCATGTACACAAAGTGCAATTTACTAAAATGCCCTTCATACTTAACGATCACGGATAGCGTCAAAGAACACACCGCGACCCCAATTATCGGAAGAGTCAAAAGCAATGACTACTACCTTTCATGTGAAGCGCTTATCACGGCAACTTACAATCCTATCAGAATAATATCCATACGATCAGATCTCGAGTGTCAATACATTGACGATCGTATCTTATAATCCTGATATCATGCTCTCTCTCGAATAACTCATTTACTCCCACTTTGCAAAGATTCTCGAGAGCTAGACATTCTTATAAGAAGGCCATTTCGGATATTCGATCCCAATCATGGGATACGCGATTCCCGGTCGACCAATCATGTATACTCCGCGATGCTTCAATATCATACCCAATCACTACCGCATGATCGCCCCGCGGTTGTGAGAAACCTCGATAGTGTCAAAGCACGACAATCCACACCGTGATGCCATGAAGACTCCGGTCAAAAGGATAATTACACAATCGCCACATAGTGTGACACTTAATGTAGTGTGGCCGCCTAACGACGCGATTCTAATACACGCCCACGCATACCCAAGTGTCCCTACACTTCGATGAGACGAGATCTATCCCTACCTTCTAAAAGATAGAAGACATCCAATACGCGCTAGGTCTGATTATACTATCAATGTCCCATTTAATAATACATAAGACTGGAGACATTTAAGTACCAACCTTTGTTATGGTGATTAGAGATCTCATCAACCATAATCACTATCATGGTTTCTCTATCACAGATTGATACTAGTGGACGTTACTATATATATACCACAAATAATATGAAGATAAACAATATATAATAACATAAAGTGCTTTTATTAATCATAATAAAGTTATTACATGAACTAAATAGATCGTAAATGACCCGACTTCGAGATCCGGTCCAACCCGATTAAGTTAGACACCTTTCCAACAAAAAGTGCTTTTATTAATCATAATAAAGTTATTACACGAACTAAATAGATCAGAACGGCCCGATCCGGCTTCTGATCCTGCTCAACTCGATTGGGTTTATGACACTATTTCAACAAATACAAGTAGAACTAGAGTTGTGGTGAGTGAGGTGAGGCTGAAGTTGCATTTGATTGGGTTGATGTTATGGAGATCTTGGAGTTGAGCCACGGTGACAGTGGCGTTGTGATGGAGATGGTGGTCATCATAAGGCACAAAAGGCACATGTACCAAGACAAAATCTAAGAAAGATTTGATTATATCATCTCAACGTGTCAATACACAATATATCATAGTCATCTCATACACCTCATACTTATACTATCCATAACATAAAAGTAATACAATGGCTAAGATGAATACAAGATTCTTAATCTAGGCCATACACATGTTAATACATTTAGGTAGTTATCTCAACTGTGAACAATAAAGAAGGATTGAAAACAAACGTCTTTCTATACAACATACAGTTCGGACTAATTAATAGTCAAATTAATGATAATTATGTCACAATTCAAGACATATAGAATAGTATTTTGTTGACTCAATACACATAAGAAATTACATTTCACAATTATTGGTTAAGTTTTCAAATAGCCTAAACTGGGTTTTTGATCAATAAGCACCGATAACCGTTTTTTTTTTTTTTTTTTTTTTTTTTTTTTTTTTTTTTTTTTTTTTGAAGCAAGCCGATAACGAAAATTAATGGGAGAGAGTAAAAATGAAAATGTATTGTGGGAAAGTTTTATGTTTAAACTTTACAATTCTTATTTTTTTACGGAATTTTTCTTCTTTTTTTTTTTCAAGGACGAAATATACATACATATTTTTTTGTCACTAGGATTCGAATCCGAAACTTCCAAGTTAAGGGTCACAACATTTATCACTGGACCAATAACTTGTTGGTTTTTTACATCATTTTCACTTTTTTTTTACTAAACTACTCTAAATAAAAAATAGGAGTAAAAGAACACGAATGTTGTAATACTACATTGTCGTCGAGTTGAGGCGTGGGACTTCCATATGCATTTCTGCTATGTAAAAAATGTATTTACATTATTACGAATTCGATCACTAAAACATATACCATCTCTCTCTACCTTAAAAATTGTTCGTTTTGTGGTAAAACAATTAATGCATTGTATTTTATTTAATGTTAGATATATATACATCTATCAAATAATAAATGTTTTTTGAAATATAAAATAAATATATAAACATTAGATAGAGTATGTATGGAAATAATGTATATGTTTTTATTTTTGAAAGGATGTATAGGTTTTTTAAACTGACAATTTTATAAGACAAATTCATTTTAAAAATAAACATTTTTGTGTGACTGAGGTAATAGTCAATTTACATCATTAATAAAATTTTAGAGGTAAGAATAACCACAACAAGCACCTTGAAACATTACCCTAAATTAATTTTCGAGGCACTTAGAGCTATAGTTGTCACCTGACATCACCCCTACATCCAAATATTCCTCTCTCCATCATAAATTGTCGTCTCCAAACGTCCTCCACTCCTTTTTCATTTCATCAAATATAAAAATATTAAAAAGGGTAAAATGTATTAAAAAAGATGGTGCTAAAAATAAGGAAAAACGAGAGAATATATTGATGGTTAGAATTGTTAGTGGAAATGAAAGAGAAGTTGTTTATAGAAGGTTGGATAGAAGTTGCTTGTGGAGATAAAAAAATTTAGATGTTAAAAAAAAATAAAAGCCTAAACGAAAAAACGAAATATTTAGAAATGTACAGATTCCAAATAACGCTTAACAATAGAGCAATTTGATGACACGGAAAAGTGTCCAAAGTGAAAAAGAGGGGGTACAATTGCTCACTACACAATCTCTCTTTTGCTTTGTCTAGTGCATCAAGTAAAGGTGCTGTCGGCCCCAGAAAAAGTTGTTTAGCGTTAGTAGTGATAAAAGGTGAAAATGGTTGTTTTACCCGCTTCCTCCTAAATTTCCTTTTCTGTTTCTAAATAATTTTCATTTTCTTTTTGTTGTGAAATGGCGTATCCCACTTTTTTTTTTTTTTTTTTTTAATCCTTCCGTACAGCCACTTGGTCGTCATCATATATAGAAACCTTTGGTTGATTCTATAAACAGTGAAACTAGCAGTTTGAGTGAAGCCAAAGCGACTTTACCCTGATAGTTAGTCAGTCATATTCATATAAGTGAGAGAAAGAGAAACAACGGAGAACCTATGGACATTTATCTTTCTAGGAAGTGGAATTTGCTGTTTATTTCTTCATTTATTTGGTAAATTAAGTCCTTTCATTACTGTTGAATTGTTGCCTTGGTTGTAAGAAACTTCAGATCCCCATATCGCTTGGTGAATTTGTTGGAAACGGAGAAAAAAATGTAACTTTATGTAGTAGAGCAAAATCCCATATTTTGGAATCACTGTTTGAAAAGGTTTTGAGTTGAAACAACAAAAGTGAGAATCTTTGGGGTGTAAAAAAAGTAACAAATTGAAGGAGATGATGATGGAGAAAAATGTGGATTCTCAGTTATGGCATGCTTGTGCAGGAGGAATGGTTCAAATGCCCCAGGTAAACTCTAAAGTGTTCTATTTCCCACAAGGGCATGCTGAGCATACATCTGCCACGGTTGATTTCATGGGTCTGCCCAGAATCCCGCCTTTAATTCTCTGCCAGGTTGCTGCTTTGAAATTTTTGGCCGACCCGGATACTGATGAGGTTCATGCTAGAATTAGGTTGGTTCCTATAGGGAATAATCAAGCTTGCTATGAAATTGAGGATGGTTTGAGTACAGCTGATAATGGGTTAGAATCATCTGTCGAAAAGCCTGTGTCTTTTGCGAAAACATTGACTCAATCTGATGCTAACAATGGTGGTGGATTCTCTGTTCCTAGGTATTGTGCTGAGACAATTTTTCCTAGGTTGGATTACACGGCTGATCCGCCGGTTCAGACTGTTGTAGCTAAGGATGTTCATGGTGAAACATGGAAGTTTAGGCATATATATAGAGGTACACCTAGGAGACATTTGTTGACAACAGGATGGAGTGCTTTTGTGAATCAAAAAGCTAGTTGCTGGTGATTCAGTTGTGTTTCTTAGAGCTGAGAATGGTGATCTGTGCGTCGGAATCCGTAGGGCTAAAAGAGGCAGAATCGGTAGCCCTGAAGCCCCATCCGGCTGGAATTCTTCATCCGCGAGTTATGGAAAATTCTCGGTGTTTTTAAGAGAGGACGATAAGAATTCCGGTGGTAATGGTGGCCGTGGAAGGCTGAGACCGGAATCTGTGATTGAAGCCGTAAAGCTTGCTGCTAGCGGGCAGCCATTCGAGGTTTTGTATTACCCGCGTGCTAATACACCAGAGTTTTTCGTTAAGGCTTCAACGGTGAATTCTTCAACTCGGGTCCCATGGTGTGCTGGGATGAGGTTTAAGATGCCTTTTGAAACAGAGGATGCTTGTAGGATCAGTTGGTTCATGGGAACTATTTCCTCTGTTCAGTTTGCTGATCCAGTTCTTTGGCCTAATTCCCCATGGAGACTTCTTCAGGTAATTTACTCACGTATACTTTACGTTAATTCGAGCTTTAATGCCAATTCTTTAGATTATGTGTATATGAATAAGTATAACAAATACATAGCCTTTATGTTACAATATTTACTAACTCGTGTAACACGGTTGGCATGGTCTTATGTATCTTAGCTGTAGCATATCATTTTTGTAGAGAACTTGAAAAGTAAAATTGATTCGTTTCATCGTTTTCTTCATAGATGTAGCAAAACCACATGGTTCATTTTCATGGTTATTGTGATAATATTCCAGGAACCTTCTGAGCTCACATGTTGACAAGTGTTTTAGTTTGTATATTATTTTCAAGTCAATGATTGTGAGAATAATAAATAATTTAGGTCTGATCAGATACTAACTAGTACAATTTTCATTGGACATCAAAACAATTAGTTGCGGCCGTCAACACTCTAGTTTTGTGGATTATGGAATACGAGAACCAGTGACTTGTCAGGTTGAAGATAGAGTTTTATATTTATTTGAACTGTCAACTTCTGAAATTTCTTTACTTTCTAGTTGTTCTTGTAATTTCTTACAATCATTTTCATGATATTACTATGTCAAAGAAAAGGAAATTAGTTTTCGGTTTTACGTGTGTTGTTGTTTTAAACATTTTCTTGTAGGTGACATGGGACGAGCCGGATCTATTGCAAAACGTGAAGCGAGTGAGTCCATGGCTGATTGAATTGGTTTCCCATATGCCAGTCATTCATCTATCTCCCTTCTTACCACCTAAGAAGAAGTCTAGATTACCCCAACAAACCTCGGATTTTCATACGACGACCAAATCCCAATGCCGCTGCTTTTCAGGCAACCCTCTTGGGCCAAGTAGTAGTAACATCACTGCAGGCATACAGGGAGCCAGGCATGCTCAACTTGGAGTTCCGTTTTTACCGGAGCTCCATCTTAGCAACAAGTTACATTTCAGATTTTTATCCCCTGTTTTTCACGGGTCATCGGACCCTCTTGCTAAAACTCCTGATCATGGTCATAACAAGGAGGTTAGTAACGACGTGTCTTGTCTGTTAACTATGGGGAGTCCACATGACAAGAAGCTAGAAAACACAGAGAACACAAGGGCACCTAGATTCTTGCTGTTTGGACAGCCAATACTAACCGAGCAGCAAATGTCTAAAAAATGCTCGGGTGAATCGGTTTCTTCTTCATGTGCCCTATCATTGAAGACAGAAAGATCTGCTTTACAGAACCAAGGCTTTCATGGAATAGAACTTGGTCTAGACAACAACACCGGTCACTGCAAAGTGTTCTTGGAATCTGAGGATGTAGGCAGGACACTCGATCTCTCTGTTCTTGGTTCATACGACGAGCTTTATAAAAGGCTTGGGAACATGTTTGGATTGGAGAGATCAGAGATGGAAAGCCTTGTTTTCTATCAGGATGCATCCGTGTACTTAAACGAATTGGAGACGAAGAGTTCAGGTAATAATAAGTATTCTAATTTCTATATTGTTTATGTTAAGCTTCTTCCTACTAGTATTAACTTTGTCACTTGTCCCTTGTGGCTGTCATGTAGTGTTTTCACAAAACAGCTAAAAGGTTGACTATTTCAACTGGTTCAGGAGCTAACAGCAGCATTGGAAGGTATCTTTTTGCAGTTCTTTTTCCAAATTTCAATTTTCACAAGATTTTTGTATTCTTGATCAAATATCATCCAAAAGGGAGTAAAGGGCTACATCTTTTTTACGTTTCAACGCCGTTTGTAGCTCAAGATTATGTTTTTATTTTCTCAGGAAATGGATGACTGAATTACCAACGGGTGGGCGCGGATTAGAATCTTCAAACTCTACAGGACCTTTAAGCATTTTTGCTTAGTGAAAATCAGCATGGAAGAAAGTTGTTGATGTTGAAGTTGTTTGATTATAGAGAATGATGTGTGAAAGATTTTTTTGTTTATTTCACTTTAATTATGGAGACTTGTTTAAGTGTTTCTTTAAAGCTAAAAATGACTTTTTTTTTTTTACATGGAAAACTCCATGAAAAAATGTATTGTTTTATTTACTAATACTAGTAGGAGTATTTTAAGATTATGTTGGAGGCTTATCATTTGAAGTAAATTTTGGTTGAATCTCAAAGCTATTGCCATATTTGCATATGTTCAAATTTGGAGCTTTTATTATCTGCATATCCTATGTAAACTTACTGTGACACTACATTACTTTGATATCACACACGCATATTCGATCTTTTAAAAATCAAATTCTACGTCATATAATGAACTTTTCAAAAGTAAATCACACACACATTCGATATTTTAAAAAAAACGATTCTAGACAGTGACCAACTTGAAAATATGTTTGACAAACTCCACAACCCTAATAATATCCACTATAAATGCATGGGTAATAAAAGAGATTTATTGTGTTGGTGTACAATTTATCATCGAATACAACATGATCAATAACGATAAAAAAAGTGTGTTGTAAAAGACGTAATGAATATTCGTAATATAATGTATGGTATGGTTATGGAAAAGAAAGTGTTGCAAAAGTCTAGTTGGAAACGATAAAAGGATGGAGACAAAGAGTAAAACACACACACACACGTGAGATGTTGAGATACTACAAAAATGGGGACATTTGGACATAGCTTTCTCAATCAATGGAGCATTTTGGGATCAATTGAATTGAATTGAATAATAATAATGGGGGAGTGAGAGTGATCCTTTAAAATTGAAAGTTTCACGTGCGGGTTCCCACTAGTGTCGCCGTTTTGATGGAGGGGTGTACCCCTCCCTATTCAATGTGGGGCTCCTAATTAGGCTCACTAATCCCCAAATATTGATTAATCTCCCGTCCCCCATTTGACTAATTATCATTCTTTCGGAAAATTTATTCAGGAACTCCTACTGTGAATCTGCTATCTACAAGATTCTGACTGGGCAATTTCCACACACTGCATTTCGCAGATTCCACTTCAAGAAAATCACATGCGCCAGCTGTGATCCTCGCCACGTATAGCGATCCCTCTGGAAATCACTATAAGTTAGTAACGACTTCCCATTCCTTCTATGTCAAACGCTCAATACCATAATTTAAATCTCTTCAGAGCATCTGCATTGGATTCCTATAATACATTATCTATTCTACGGTTTTAAACGTACTACCTCCCTCCACAATTTTTTTCCATTTTATGAAAACATATGGTCCTCTAAAAATTGTCTACTTATAAAATCAATACAGCATTTAATGGATTTTTTTTTCCAAACATATCTCTGTCGTTACATTTAATATTTGTATGTTCATTTCATATTTTAAATAAACATTTATTATGCGATATATATATATATATATATTCATCATTAATATTTAAAATACAACACATCGATTGATTTTTTAATTTGTGTGCAAAGCAAAATGTGAACACAATTTATGGGACGTGGGTAGTACATTTTTTAGTTTACAGAATTTATATCCATTATGAAACTCATCAGATTCTCTATTTTACATAATACGGTAAGATATAGAGGAAAATTTACCGAATCTAGATAAATGCGATAGATGTAAAGTAAACTTTACATAATGCAGTAAGATATAAGGAAATCTTACATAATCTTGATAAATGCGCTAGATGTAAATTAAATTTTAGAGAAAAATGTATTTTACAGTAAATATAGTATCTGCTGCAATGCTATTTTTCCTGAATTTGAATGTTGAAATCTCTAAAATACAGTTTTTAAAGGTTTTAAAGTGCTCTTATAGCACTTGCATCATTAAGATAATCTTTACTCCTTCTGTTCCAATTTAATTGATTGAGTTGCCGAAAACACTCAACTGAAAGAAGTGATTTAATGTTTTAACGGTACTCTTACCGGTGATTCGGTATCATCATATCAACACTTGTGACTGATATTTTTCTTATGGATTTACCGAAGATTGTTTACTAACCCAATGTGAATTATAGATTGTCAGTCTAATGGCTTCCTTAGTTCCCTTATAATGAACACACTCATTGTGAGACATTCATGTTTACTCTCTATTATTCATGTTTTCATTATAAACCCTTGATACCGTAAAAGCGGATGATAGTTGTCTCACCCACCACAACAAATGAGTACAAGTCATATGGTGTTGCGGGCTTACATTTTATATAGGGCAATGATCATGATTCTGCAAAATGGGGTCCACTGTGAGATTAATTATAACTATTAGTGACTTCTCTTTTGAGGCTTGTTGGGGTTGTGATTTTATAAGTGGGCTTTGACCCCAACACAAGTTGAAACGTTGTATTACGTGATGATATGGTAAATACTACTCGTGTTTTAAGAGTTTATCTCGTGCCAAAAGGTTTCATTATTTAAGATTTTTATAATATGGATCCACTATGGCTAGTGTGGGGTGGATGTGTTCCACCCCATAGCCACTTTATGACTCAACCACATTTTCATATACTATAGCCACTTTATATTGTATTTTTTTTTCATATACTATAGCCACTTTATATTGTATTTTTTTTTGGAAAGCAAACGAAATTGTTTTTTTAATGGTTGTTTGTTATGCGGGAACGAAATGTATGTAGGGTTGGATGGGTGGTGAGAAATGGTGAGGTAGGATAATGTGGTAATATAGATGATGTAAGGTAAGGTAAGGTAAGGCGGGGTAGGGTAGGGTTGGGTAGATGAGTGCTGAGGTAGGAAAGGGTAGAGTGGGTGGAAAAGTAGGGTCTACATGGTAGGCGGGAAGGGTAGAATATGATGGGAATGGTAGGGTGGTAAGGTGTGGTGGGTGGAGTGCAGTGAGATGAGGTAAAGTAAAGTGGGAGGTGGGTCATGTTTGGTAAGTGCGTTATGTTGTGTGGTATTGTAGTTGGTGAGAAATAGTGGAGTAAGGCAGTGTGGGGTGACGAGTAGGCTCGGGTTGGGTAAGGTTAGAAGGTGGGTGATGATATAGGTTAGGTAGTGGGGTTAGGTTGGGTATGGAGGGTGGAGAGGTGGGGTTCGATGGTGTGATTGGTAAGTTGGTGGTATGTAAGGAATGATGGTGGTGTAAGGTAGGGTTGTGAGGTGGGTCGGGTGAGGTGTGGTGGTGTAAGGTGGGTGGTAGGGTAGGCCGGGTTAGCACCCATTGTCGCCTTTGTAGCCGAAACAGATGTGAACCATTTGCTTTCTGCTGTTTTATGGATTCACCCTATGTAACCTCACATGTACTCATTGAATGAATTGTTACTCGTAGAATAACATTACCATCAGCTCATAATTTTCAATGTCTAGTTTACCACAGTGCATGCAAGCGGCCCACCCTCTTGACCAAAGATCCGGATCCTCTGTTGTGGTGTTTTTGCTATAGCAAATGCGGTGTTCGAGTGTTTCTTATATTTTTTAAAACTTCACTCAAACTTTCTTACTATTTTACCCAGTCCATTATCACAACCCATCTTCATGAACATTCAAGACAAAGAAAGGACCTTGGCTCCTCTTGACCCTCCTTCCAATTTACCCCCATTATACCTTACCGTATCTTATATCACCACCTTGCCTAACATATCAAATCATCGCCTTAACAACGATCACCCAATGTATCGCTACTATTGAATTCGTTTTTTTTTTTTTTTTTTTTGGGGTACAATAATTCGTTTGATTCCAAAACACATTAATTTCATTTTCTTTTTATTTAGTCCATTTGATCTCCGTTTTTTTTTTCCTTTCTAGTTTTTGTAGAGCTGTTAACGAGCCGAGCCGAGTAGAGTATTGGTGGTTCGAACTCAAGCTCGTTTAGCTCACGAGCTCGTTCGTTTGTTAAACATATTTTAGGTCGTTAAACATATTTTAGGTCTTTTGGCTCAAGTTCGGCTCGAGTTCGGCTCGAGTTCGGTTCGTCAAGATATAAAACATAAAGTGTAAATGTAAAAATAACAAGTTATACTTTAAAATTACATATATTACACAACAAAAATTACTATAAGAATATATAACTATTATATAAATTTAATCTATAAGTTCTGTTAGATGAATGAATGAATTATCCTCTTTTGAGTCAGGGTCACTGTAAATTGATGTATTTATATAAGCACGTTCGCAAACCAGGCTCGTGTTCGTTCGTTAAGCAAACGGGCCTACAATCATGTTCGAGCTCGACTCGTTAAGCTAAACGAACATACGATCACGAACACTAACGAGCCGAACACGAGTTTGTTCACGAGCGGCTCTGTTCATTTAACAGCACTAGGTTTTTGCAAAATAATAATGGAAAAAGGGAAATTGTCTATTTAGTATTTTCTCAGAAGTTTTTTTCTTTTCTCTTTCAAACAGCACTCCTCATTGAGGATCCTCGTTGAGAGCCTAGAGTTGTTAACGAGCCGAGCCTAATCGAGTATTGGTTGTTTGAGCTCGAGCTCGTTTAGCCTACGAGCTCATTCGTTTGTTAAACGAACAAAAAAAAATTCTTCGAACCCGGCTCGTTTAAAAGATGAAATGTTCGAGCTCGTTAAACATATTGTTGTCTTCCAACTCGAGTATAGCTCGAGTTCGGCTCGTGTCGGTTCCTTAAAGTATAAAACATAAAATGCAAATGTAAAAATAACAAGTTATAGATTAATATTACATTTCACGCAACAAAAATTATTATAAAAATATAAAATCAATCTATAATCTCAATTAGATGAATAAATAACTTATCTTCGTTTGATTTAGGGTTAGTGTAAATTGATGTATTTAGATAAAGCGCGTCATGAACCAAACTCGTGTTTGTTCGTTAAGCGAACGAGCCTACAATCATGTTCGATATCGGCTCGTTAAACTAAAAAAACAAATAATCACTTAACACTAATAAAGCGAACACGGGTTGTTAACGAAGCGAATTCGATTCGTTTAACAATTTCTGTGAGCTTGCTACCAAAAAAAAAAAAAAAAAAAAAAAAAGAATTAAGTGATTGGACAAATATAACCTCGTTTCAACCTTCTAGGCTTCTACCCATCAGATTTCCCCTTCATTTTCCCAATCCAAATCATATTCTTCGACAAAACGCAGACCCTGAACCACCACTCTTGGAGGCGCGCATGTTTGAAGCTATTTAGGTGACCCAATTTTTCTTATGATGAATCTAAGTTCAGATGAATCCACCTCCCGAAACCCGAGTTCTAAATTTACTTATTTTGGAAAATAAGTTCAAATTTTGTCCCTTTATTGGTGGTTGTGTGAAGAAGGGTGGTGGGGATATTTTTTCCGGTTTGTTGCTTGAGTTTGAGGAATGGGATCTTAATTGTGGTTTTAATTGTGGTTAAAAGAATTAATCTGCCTACTTTTAAGAATATTTCTGGCTTTCTATACGCAACTTTGCTTCTACTCTTGCTTAAAGGGATTTCTTGTCTTAAAGAATGAAATTTGGCGAATGAAATACGTTTCTGTGAGGGGTTTTGGTGTGTTTTACTAATAATTAATTTTGGGCTTGGAATGTGATGTATATAATCTCTTTGATGTCGGTGTGTTTAATTACTCAAACTGGGAATCGTTTGAATTTAATTTGTCACCTATAGCATCCCAAAACTTGAATTTAGTACTTGTAGTTGATTGTGATACCACCTATAACATTCCACAACTTGAACTTAGTGGATTCAATAACTACTGTGGCTTATCGTTCTCGGTCTAAAATGGTTAACCCAAGTCCATTATGTGTGTCAACCGTCAACCTTATAACTTGGTAATTTTTCTCCAACTTTTCGCATGCCGGATTGGATATTACATGCTATGTAGATTTGACAGGGTCTTTTATGATCATGATGATGTGTATTTGATGTAGAAACTTATGTTTGCGATTTGGTGGCTGTTTACAGTTGATCTTTCTGATGCTGATCTTAGAGTAGTTGATTTCTCTCTAGCAAATGTGACGAAGCTTGCACATTTAACAATACTGTTTCGTTAATGGATTGAGGTCGTATCATGTGTATTTGGAGATTCTGTTGTGGAGTGTTAAGTAATGAGTAAATTTCACTATCATCCAATCAAGACTCGACACATGGCTAGAAATACACTAGAAGCATGCGTATATACCGAGCATACCACTAGAAACACTCCAAAAAAACTAGCCACGTGTCATGTTTGATTGGGTGATTGCGAATCTCCGTATCTTTTGGTTGTCAGAGAATAAAGGGTAGCAATATTGCAGCAGAAGCCATGATCATAAGTAAGCATTTGAAGGGTATTGGTTAATTTTTGCAGGCAAATTTAAGTAATGATAACTTAGAAGGTGCACTTGCTACTGGGAATTAAATCAACTACAACAGTCATTTGGTTTAGTGATCTATTCTTAGTGTTTGTGCTGTCATCGTGAGTGACATTCCTGTAATTTAGGAAAAGCCCATACGAATGCACATTTTTTTCTCTTGAAGAAAAAAACATATAAAAATGTGATGCGATGAAGTAATAGTTTATGTAGTGCTGAAAGCATTTTTGTAGTGCCAATAGAACCCCTTCCTATATATTATCGTACGTGTTATAGTGTTTTGTGTTTAAATATATACTAGCTCGTGGTATAACTCATGTTTATGTTGTCTAAAGTGGTGGAACAGGACCAAGGATTAGGGATAAATGAAATGTTGACCTCGGAATATTTCAAGATAAAAAAGGACATAAATGGTAGTATAAGTGGCTAAGCTGTAGACTTCTTTTTGCAGGATGTGGTTTGTAATTCTTTAGATCTTTGTATCCATTGTCTGGGATTCAGATAGTTGTTGAAGAAGATCGGTATAATTCATTCAAGGGGTCTCTTTTTTGCAAGCAACAACGTTTCAAGAAGTAGATAGATGGGTTCTGATCCGAAGCATCCTCTGTTTTGCATGAAATGGCCCTGGGATATACATAATGAGAACCCTAAAAATCCCAATAGCTGCCATTTAGAGCCCCCTTGGCTTTTCAAATCTTTTAGAAACCTAGGTTTTATGGCTTTTAATCTCATCAATGATATATCAAAACAACCCAATTCGTCTATACAAAAACCCCCCCGATTGGATGTCGGAAGCATCCAAAAGAAAATGAACCAACAAAAGACCTCCTTAACTTCAGAAGAGCAAGCAGAGGCAGAGCAGAGAGCACTTGCCGGAGCCCTTGCATCAGGTAAGGAGGCGACGGTTATTGAGTTCTACTCACCGAAATGCAGGCTTTGCAACTCGTTGCTGAGTTTTGTTGATGAAGTGGAGAACAGAAACTCTGAATGGCTGAATATCGTGATGGCTGATGCAGAGAATGATATGTGGTTGCCAGAGGTATAGTGTTGGTGGGTTTAACTTAGTCTTTTTACATCCGATTGATATGTTAACTTATTTAGTTTATCAACTAATGACTACCCTTTTAATATTCTTATTTTCATGCAGCTCCTACATTATGACATAAGATATGTACCATGTTTTGTTTTGCTGGACAATAAAGGGATGGCTCTGGCAAAAACAGGCGTTCTAACAGTCGGCTACATGTTATAGCTGGAGTATCCCATCTTCTCAAGATGAAACGTCCCGGGAAATCTACATGATAATCTGCAGTGATGGTTACAGAGTATGCTCATCTTTTCGTTTTCTTTCCCCAGGAATACTTCTTTTTTATATCTTGAGTAATTTCTTGGGATTTGAATGTTAGATTAGGAAGTTGCTGCACATAGCCGATAAGGCATGCCTTTGTGTAAATACGGAGACACCATCATGGGTTTTCCAAGTTCAAAATCCTGCTTTGAGCAGGTATTTCATTAAATCCACTTTGTGGTTAAAAAAATTGAGGTGTGGTATTACGTGTCCACGTGTCCAGTAAAAAAAAAAAACAATAGTTGCATACAAACTGATTTCATCATCATGGTCGTTTTCAATGGAAGATTTCGTGCTTCAGTACCACTGCACATAAATAGATTGGAAGGATTTGTGCAGACTGTTTGGATTGATAGAAAATGGAGGAAAAGAAAAAAGAAGAGATTCAGAGGGATTTGATTTTAGAGGAAAGGAAATGGAGGGGGGAAGGGGGGAAGGGGGGAAGGGAGGAAATGAATGGAAAGTGTTAAATACAATTTTTACAATCTCAGTGATATGATTACAACAACACGCATTATTTAGATAGCATTTCACCATTTTGTTATTAACCCAAAAGTGAACCATGGATTGTGTGTCCAGAGGTTTTCTTCTGAGTTGTGTTTTGACACACACACACACACACACTCCTTACGAGGCATTCATGCTTACTCGGCTATTATTCATGATTTTCAGATGATGATGCCCAAGGTAGGTAGCGGGAAGGTGGATGATAGGTGCCTCGCTACATGAGTACAAGTCTTTTAGCCGAGTGTTGTGGGCATTTTATTGGATGATGAAACGGTCTATTTCGAGGCTCTAATCGGGGTTGTGATGTAATATGTGGGGCTTAGTTCCTAACACTAGTTGAAACACTGTATTCTGTGATGGTAAGGTATATATTACTGTGTTTTAGCAGTTTATTTATGGTTAAGAAGTTTGGTGATTCAAGATTATTATTTTGGATCATATAAACGGTTCAGAAACCGGATTTTATTTACGTACATTCAGGTCGGATCGTTACAAAATGATTTTGTACTAGCTGCTTTAAAAAGAAAATTGAAATTGTGACCAAAATTGTTGTAAGAAATTGTATTTGACATCATAATAGATTTTCACAAGGTCGATTCCGTGTCATCAATACTGGATTCTGTTTCTGTAGTATTGTCTCACACAAATGTACTTACTAGTAGTATCTCTTATATTCTGTAGCAGCAGACACAGTTTCCGGCACACAGTCATATTCAGGGATTCAGGGATTATGAACAAGTAAATATATTGTGTCCTTAATTTAATTTACATACTTATCTACTCTTCCAACATAGTACAGCTATACTTTCTATCTGGCTTGACAGTTGACAACTTAACCTATTTATTTGTTAGTTTCATCCTTCTTTTTTTTTATATTTGTTTTTACATCATTGTGATCCATACCTATATATATAAGCCATATTCCACCAAAGTAAGCTAGACAAGACAACAACAACTCATGAAACTAACTCGATATCCCGGCCATACGTAGCACGGGGATTTTTATTATGCTCTTTATCTCTGACTCCAATCCTTTATTTTTCATTTTATTTTTTATTTTAGAGAAATCTATCTATACATCGTTTATATATCATTGATTCTATTTACACTATGATCTTCATGGTTTTAACATATTGATTTTGCAGTAGATGATGTTGGGGTCAACGGAGCACGTTTGGGCCCGGGCCTGGGCCTGATGACCCAAAAGAAACTCCTTAAAGAACCTGAGCGCGCTGTAAGACTATCGTTTGTGGGGAATACGTGAGAAGTTGTGATCCACCCGACACTTGTTTCTGCACTGGTGTTGATGAGAGTTGTAGGAGAATGAAACAGAAGAAAAAAAAGAAGAAAACACTGACAATCTCCAATTATACTTTTAACGGGAAGTTTTTGTTCCCACATTCAACAATAGACAAATCCTCATTGAAAGAGGTAAGGCGATGATGTATTAGGCGCGAATCACCTTCAAAAATCACATAATAATAAAATAAAATAAAAAACTTAAACCCAGAAATAATTTTATGAGAAATGAACCTGAATAATAATAATGATAACCAGCATCTGAGAGCAATTACAATAAATTAAGCTATACAACAAGCTACTCTTCCATCTTCCATCTTCATCTTCAATCATCTATATTAGAACAAAAATGCTTTTTGTACACATTTCACTGCATCAAAACCTTTATCAAAGATCCTCCTCCTCCTCCTCCTCCTTTTTTAACATCAATTCTTCAAGTGGTTCGAAAGAGAAAAATAAAAACATCAGGCCGCCTTTAAAAACACTAGAGTATTTTTATCATCCATCTGAAGTAAGTCGATCATCAACTCTAGAATAATCGAATGTGTAATAAATTGATTTGTCAATGTGATCTCTCACAACAGGAGATTTGATATGAATATGATGATACCGTTAAAGACGCGCCTAAACATTTTTTTACTCGGATACTGCAACTTCTTGATCAACTCTCCAGTAATTCGCATCGTTAAATTCCTTCACCCCTCCTCCTCCTCCTCCTCCTCCTCCAGATGATCCATCATCATCATCATCGTCGTCCGTTTCATTTTCCGGGTTTTTCGGGACTAAGTTCTTCTTCAATGGCCCTGCCTCCCCAACTATCCCTTCCTTAAGTGCTTGGTCCATTGCCTTCTCTGTACCTTCCATTTCTACACCTACAAATTCTACATCCTCTTCGAATAAAGACGGTACGGGATTCGATCCACCTGGCGTCGAGTCATTCGGGTCCAATGTGCCGTTGTCACAACTTGTGTTATTTAAACCCGGCTCCTCCTCCTTATCATCATCACCATCACCATCACCGGCGGAAACCGCCAACTCATCATCACTGCTGCTGCTGTTACTACCATTCAAGTTGATATCCTCCATTAAACGAAGGTCTGAGTTGTTGACGGGTCCGTCGCCAGCTGTATCGTCTTGGAAAGCGAACCAGTTGGAATTCGTAAACAAGTTGCTGTAAATTACAAAAACGACATCATGGCGTGTTAATCTCTCAGCAGAGGTGATGATACCGATACTATAACTCGTAAAATTATAGTATAATATATAACTCACCTCCCCTGGTCGTCTCCCAATCTCAATGATGATATAACAACTTCAGCTGACTCATCATCAAAGTAGACATCCTGTGCACAGTCATCGAAAATATTACTTATTTAAAAAAAAAAAATTAATTTTAAGACCCATTTTTCCATGACCCAAAAAGAAAAAAAAGATGAAACACGAGACAATAATACCTCATCATCTCGATCTAAAGCACCGTTGCCCTGCAATGCAAAATATTAACGATTAGAGAACACAGTTTCTCTCTTCTCATCACTATTTTGCATATTTTGTTATTCTTTAGGCAATAATGATTTGATTGTAAGAAACAGAAAAGGAAAAAAAAAAAACAAAAACAAATTGAATAGATTATATACATACATACTAGCTCGTCTATTACCTCGCCATTGTCATCATTATCATAAATCGTATATCTGAAAGCTTGATTCAGATTATTAGCTAATGCAGCCACGTCATAGTCACGGTCATGAGCATCCTCTTCATCGCTATCCCTTGTTCTGTCTTGAAATGCAGTTGGACGGCTGTGAAATTTTAAGAGCATACTTCTCAGGAAAATAATTTTCTTTAATTGAACATACAAAAAGGTTATTTTCGACCTAAACTAGAAAAGTTTCTTCTTGAAGTGTAAACACATGAATTTATGTCAACTAAAGCAATCTTTGCATAGAATTTGATCAAAAAGGAGCTGCTGAAGGAATCACACACACATACCCACAAGCCCAACGATAAACATTTTCAAGCGTATTCCGTTCTTGGAGGACAGTGGACCGCCAATTGTTCCATTCAGGATTTTCCTGCAACAAGCCCAACAAATAAGGTGAAAAAATGTCAGGTATGTGACCATAATCAAAATCAGCAAGAAAGATACAGTTTGAACAATAATAAATAACTATGAGGAAAAGAAGCTTCAACCTGAAAATGTGCTTGAATATAGCTGTCTGTATCACTCAACTGAACAATTTTATTAGATATTCGTGTTATATGGCCAATATATCCTGCCCGAGGTGGCTGCCTTCCACTAGAAGGAATAGTCGGCTGCACCCGAGAACGTACAATCAGAAATTTCAATAGAAAAGTACCATGACATAAATGAACTGAGAACATGGGCCAAAAAAATATGTGGACTTCAAATACGAGAGAACTTACGAGACTATAATCACCAGATATAGTAGGAACTCCATCTGCTTGAAGAATTTTCTCAGCCAGTTTACAATCACGGAGAAGGTGTTCAAGAATGGTAACTTTTTTACTATCCAAGCATGAATTTATTATGCTCTCCACATGATGATGCAATGCATTGTTGAATGGAAACCTGCAACAAAAGGCAAAAAATAAGGAAACCAGATAATGCACTTCTAAAAATGGCAAAGTAAACTAGCATTAGGAAGCAACTTACTCAAAGAAGAGATCGAGGATTCTTTTGATTGTTCCAGAGCTCACTAATTCCTCCTCTGCTACCTCGTTTCCGCTTTTCAGTAGAACAGCAATAAATTCCACAATCTACGCTTAGGAAACAAAACCAACTTTAAAACACATTACAAGAACAGCAATGTAAATGCACCAAAGAAATGCATTGGGTAGAGCCAACTTTAGAAGACGATGATAAAGCTACAACAACAACAACAGCAACATAAATGCACCCAAAAAGAAAATCTTGAAATAATCTGATAGAATCTTTTTCATAAGCATGCACCAGTCTCTCCACACACACAATCATGCTTCCAAGAACATGCATACATTCCATTTTGAGCAGAAGCGTGTACAGGGCCTATCTTTATGTAGAATACATTACACTGAAAGACGACCAACCTTTAAACGATGTTTCCCAAGAGGAGGCTTCAATTCCCCGTACGTAGTAGGCAAAACCTTATCATCATTGGAGAGACTCAAAAGCACCAGCAGATCAGCTGCATCATAATATAAAAGGTAATGTTAAGCTTCTCCTCAGTAAAACAAAAGCAAAGTATCGATAACTTGCATTATTAGCAAATGATCAAGATCCCTCTAACAACGTTATGCAACACTATAATATTAAAGAAAAACTCTTCTGTGCATTGTGTACAGTCACCAAATGTTGAAAACAGGACTTTTCCTATCACAGACTATACAGGAACGTATAGAGATATAAGTAGATATATATTAAAGAGATTTTATCTAATTCTCTTTTAATTATATCTATTATATATCTATAAGTGTCTGTTTGTCTTCCAGCCACTGTATTAATGGAGTACGCCTCAACTACCATTTAATAGGCTGCTGGAACTTTATTACCGTTACAGCTGGTTACTAGAACCAAGGATCCTTGTATTTATATGCCTGTAAATCTTATGTTTTAATCTAAGAAAGCATTTTCAGCTTTATTACTTCTTCTTCTAAAATCTACATGGTATCGGAGCTCTGAAAAATTTCAGACAAACGCTTCATCTTCCGCTTCATCTTCTTTTCTCTTTCTTCCTCCTCCTGTTTTCTCATCATGACTGAATCAAGCATAACATCCGCTACTTCTGCTGATCAGTCCCGACCTTTGGGTGGATTTGACAATCCAACCCTCCAAATCACTACAAAAAAGCTCTATGGTGCAAACTATGTACAATGGGCTGCCTCCGTTCGAATGTACATCACTGGACGCGGCAAGTTAGGATACCTTACTGGGCATATCAAAGTCCCAGAAGATAAGGAATCTGAAGCATATCGCACCTGGGAAACTGAAAATGCAACCATCATGTCATGGTTGATCAACTCCATGGTGGATGAAATAGGACAAGTCCAACTCTTTGCTAAGTCTGCCAAAGAGATATGGGACAGGATTACTAAAACCTACTCTGATCAAGGAAATTTTGCCCAGGCATTTGGTATAAGAACAAGTCTCAAAGAAACCAAACAAGGAAATCTTGATGTCACGAAATACTTCAATACTCTGAGTAGACTTTGGCAAGAGTACTACCAGCTCACCATGATTGAGTGGGAAAACACCACTGATGCTGAGAGTTTCCAGAAGCACATAGAACAGGAAAGGGTTTTTGACTTCTTAAGTGGTTTAAACACCATTTATGACGCTGCCAGAGAAAGAATTCTTGCTCAGGTTCCCCTTCCATCTATTCAAGAAGCCTTTGCCTCAATCAGAAAAGAGGAATGTAGAAAAGGGGCTATGGGAGGCTTGCTCCCAACCCCAGGGGGAGAACACTCTGCCCTTATGGTGCAAGGAAGTGAATCAGCTATGGTTAGTGGATATCAAAAAGGACCACACAAAAGGAATGAGCAAAGGGGCAATCTTTGGTGTGATCATTGTAAGAAGAAAGGACACACTAGGGAAACATGCTGGAACATCCATGGCAAGCCACCACATCTACAAAAGGGGCAGAACACCAAGAAACAGGGATATCATGTCACTGACCAGACCTCCCACTTCTCAAAAGAACAGTTGGAAGTACTCAATCAGCTGTTTGGCAAGCAAATGCAGTCTCAGAAGGCAGACACTTCCATTGGAGCTGCGGCTGACAACACTTGGATCATCGATTCCGGAGCCTCTAGCCATATGACTGGTAACTTCTCTCTTTTCTCTACATATGAACCCTCTAATAACAACCACTATGTCAAAATTGCTGATGGGTCTTGCTCTAAAGTTAAAGGCACTGGTACTATCAATATTCAGGGTAACATCAGTCTCAAATCTGTCTTATATGTTCCTAACTTATCCTGTAACCTTCTATCAGTCAGCACCTTTTGTAAGGATATGCAATGTACTGTTAATTTTTATTCTTCTTACTGTGAGTTTCAGGCAGTGGAATCCAAGGAGAAGATTGGATGTGCTAAGAAGTATAAAGGGCTCTATCTTATCCATGGCAGAAAAGTAGACAATGAACAAGGTCATTTTGTGCAAACAGAACCTTCAAAAAGGAATAAGATTAACCTTTTGCATAGGAGATTAGGGCATCCCAGTTTCTTTTATCTTCAGAAATTGTATCCTACTCTCTTTATCAATGAAAAACCTGAATGTTTTAGATGTGAAGTTTGTGAAATAGCTAAACATACTAGGAGTTCATTCAAGGCTTTATCTTATTCTGAATCTTCCCCATTTCACTTAATACACACAGATGTATGGGGACCATCTAAAACTCCAAATCTAACTCATAACAGATGGTTTGTTACATTTATTGACGACCACACTAGACTGTGTTGGGTCTACCTAATGAAACACAAATATGATGTGAGCTCTATATTGGAGATGTTTTACAGAATGATTGAAACTCAATTTCAAACTAAAATAATGATGCTAAGATCTGATAATGGTACAGAATACCTAAACACTGTCCTAGGCAATTTTTTAACTAACAAAGGAGTCATCCATCAGACTTCCTGTTCTAACACTCCACAACAGAATGGAGTGGCAGAAAGGAAGAATAGGCACCTCTTGGAAGTCGCTAGAACCCTTCTCTTTACCAACAATGTCCCTATTTTTTATTGGGGAGAGGCTGTTTTAACTGCTGCATTTCTCATAAATAGAATGCCTTCTAGGGTTCTTGGATACAAGACTCCACTGAATGTGTTCAAAGCATTCTATCCTGGATCCAAACTTGTATCCAATATTCCCTTGAAAGTATTTGGATGCACTGCTTTTGTCCGCATTCACTCTCAGTCTAGGGGTAAACTCGAACCTAGGGCTGTCAAGACTATTTTTATTGGCTATTCATCAACACAGAAAGGTTTTAAATGTTTTGACCCTCTTGGTAAAAGAATTTACATATCCTATGATGTTTCTTTCTTTGAAGAACAACCTTTCTACATCCATAAGGAAGGTCCTCCTATAGACTACTATGAATTCCTCACACATAGCCCCACTTTACCTATCATAGATTCTGATCCTGTACCTATGGAACCCTCAACTACATCTGCCAGTGATAAGAATACTGAAGTCATTGTGTACACAAGGAAGAAAAAGGGCCCTGATCTCCTTAACACATCCACATCAGCTCCCTTGGATACACAGGTGATTAATACTAACCTGCAGGACCAATTATCTCCACCTGACGCTCCAGACGAAACTGAGGAATATCAACCTCCTGATAACACCACAGGTGATACTAGTCCCATATATACTCCTGTTGATTTACCCATTGCTTTAAGAAAAGGAACTAGGGAATGTACAAAACATCCCATTAACAGGTTTGTTTCCTATGGAAAACTGTCTACTCTTTACAAATCCTACCTTGCTAAGTCTGACTCTGTTCAAATACCTAAGAACATTCAACAAGCCCTTGAGTCTCCCCAGTGGAAATCTGCTGTACTTGATGAAATAAGGGCACTCCAGGACAATCACACCTGGGAAATAGTTGACCTTCCTAAAGGTGTGAAGCCTGTTGGATGTAAGTGGGTATTTACAGTCAAATACAACCCTGATGGCTCTGTGCACAAACATAAAGCTAGACTAGTTGCAAAGGGGTACACTCAAGTTTCTGGCATTGACTTTACTGACACTTTTGCACCCGTTGCTAGATTAAACACTGTAAGAATAATTATTTCTATTGCTGCCACTAAAAACTGGCCTCTCCATCAGTTAGATGTAAAAAACGCATTTTTGAATGGTGAATTAAAAGAAGAAGTCTTTATGCATCCTCCACCTGGTTTTAAGGGCAAACCTAATCAAGTCTGTAGATTACAAAGGTCTTTGTATGGCCTTAAACAATCTCCACGAGCTTGGTTTGACAGATTCTCTAAGGTAATGAAAAAAGGGGGATATACTCAAGGGCATGGAGATCATACTCTGTTTTACCAACATACTAAGGCAGGGGGAGTCACCATTCTTATTGTTTATGTGGATGACATTGTCATCACAGGCAACTCTGAGCATGATATCTCCACTCTAAAACAATTTCTAAAAGGAGAATTTGAGATTAAAGACATGGGACCACTGAGGTACTTTCTTGGAATAGAGGTTGCTAGATCCACAGCTGGCATCCTCTTGACCCAAAGAAAGTACACCTTGGATCTTCTTGATGAATATGGCTTGCTAGGGTGTAAGCCTGTTGATACACCAGTTGATCCTGCCATCAAGTTTGGGAAGGATGATGCAGGGGAACCTGTCAATCAAGAATACTTCCAAAGACTTGCTGGTAGGCTTATATACTTATCTCACACTCGTCCTGATATCTGTTTTGCAGTAAGCCAAATCAGTCAATTCATGCATTCACCAAGAGAGATTCACCTTCATGCTGCTTTCAGAATTCTCAGATTTCTCAAAGGGAGTCCAGGCTGTGGTCTATTGTTCAAAGCTAGTGAATGCAAGACTATAGAAGGCTATGTTGATGCTGATTGGGCTGGTTCAGTGACAGATAGGAGATCCACGTCTGGATGGTGCATTTATGTATTTGGAAACCTAGTGTCTTGGAGGAGTAAAAAGCAATCTGTGGTTGCACGCAGCACTGCTGAAGCTGAGTTCAGGGCAGTAGCCTTAGGCATGTGTGAGTTGCTATGGATACAAAGGATATTAAAAGAACTACAAATGCCATTTCCTACACCTATGAGACTCTACAGTGACAGCCAATCCGCCATAGAGATTGCCAACAATCCTGTACAACATGACAGGACCAAACACATCGAGATCGACAAGCACTTCATAAAGGAAAAACAAGAAGATGGGAGCATCAACCTCTCTTATGTCCCTACAAAACTACAGATAGCAGACTTGCTCACCAAAGGCCTACCAAGACTTCCCTTTCAACTCCATTGTACCAAGCTTGGCCTATTAGACATTTACAAGCCAGCTTGAGGGGGAGTATAAGTAGATATATATTAAAGAGATTTTATCTAATTCTCTTTTAATTATATCTATTATATATCTATAAGTGTCTGTTTGTCTTCCAGCCACTGTATTAATGGAGTACGCCTCAACTACCATTTAATAGGCTGCTGGAACTTTATTACCGTTACAGCTGGTTACTAGAACCAAGGATCCTTGTATTTATATGCCTGTAAATCTTATGTTTTAATCTAAGAAAGCATTTTCAGCTTTATTACTTCTTCTTCTAAAATCTACAAGAGAGCAATACATAAATTGACTTGTTTGCTAGCTTGTGAAGGATTGTAATGGTTTGTGGGAGAAAATTTCAGTTAGCAGCTAATAAAGAAAGAAATTGCAGGAAATAACATACTCAATTTTGGACAAGCTTACCAAGTCTTGGAAGCATAGCACCAACCGTGTCAGGATTAACTTGCACTGGTGACTCAAATATATGTTGATTGCGAATGGTGTACATTAAAGGTGGAGAGATCGATCTTTTTGGATCCAGCATTGAGATGCATACTGACAATGAATGGATAAGGGCTGATTTTGACTCGGAGTATTCGAGTGCATGATTGAAAATCTTAGCAACAAAACTGCACCAAGAGAAAGTTGCAGAGTCAACTAAGTCATTATTGAAGAAAACGGGTGCGAGAAATATCAAAAAGTTCTCCATACAACCATTAGAACAGTAACACAGACCTTGGGCTAGATAATTTAGTAGCCAAAAGTGACGGTGAGTTTCTTGTTATCGCACATAAAGTTTCCGCTGCATTTGCATGAACTTCGGATGGATTCTGAATAAACAAAAAGAGACTCATTATTTCCATGTACAGAGACCTTCAGCACATCAAATCCTTACAGAAGCCAATTGCAAAGATGAGAACGATAAACACGAAATATCATAAATATAGCAACTACTAAGCCAAATTATTCAGTCTCCCATATATATCTTCAATATCCATGGGCCAGGTGGCATTCCAACATTAAAACACTGCAACTTTATAGAACCAATAAAAATAACTTACAGAGGGATTCAATTTATCCACGATCATTTCTAACAAATCGCTGTCGGCCAACCATTGCATCACGTCCATAGAATTGGGGTAGAGATGATAATCAGCACCAACAAGCCGTACCAAAACCTGTAACGGAATAAAAAGAGAAGATAAGATACCCGGATGAGGTACTATTCGAAACTACTTCATCAACAATGGATACTGGATAAAATACTGATGTCGGATTTGCCTAACCTCCGTAATAGAAGTAATACCGATCAAATCAACCATGTGACGGAACACATCTTGATGAGACTGAAAACAAAAACAAAAAGATGAGGACTGGTCTATACAATAAGATCTCAAAATCTAAACCATACGCAAAGCATAAATATTAAGGGGAATACACTTACTCTTAGACACAATTCACGCTAAGTTGATAAATTCTAATACAGAAACAAGAGAGCAAGAGAATAATCAAATCTACAAGATGCATCATGAAAGCTATCATCCCATCCCTTGATGAATTCCAACTAACTTTAATGTCAAAAGTTGCAAAAAGCACTAAGTACCATAAATTCACTAGTCATGTAAATATCAAACAATATTTCACAACAGAAACTTCTACGGATAAGAGGCTTGATATTACAACGGATATGAAAAAGGAAACCAAAAGTAGAATTATATAACTCGTTAATCTAACAAATTACGATTCCCCGTACATATCAAAGTGCTCCCAGCAAACTAAAGCTCATGCCAAGAGAAGGCTTTCTAGGTTATCTTCTGAAGTAGATGAACTTGGAGAAGGATGATGAAATTATAATATAATATCCATGACAAAATACTCTAGTAAAGCTTCAGACGAGCAACAACAGACTGCAGAAATCATTGGACTGACATTTAAATCAGAAAGATGATACAAGAATAAACTTTTCATGTATTATAAAGTTTGAAGCTTACAATAGAAAAGACACATTTCCACCTCTACTTATTGAAGAAGACCACAGATCGGAAGTTACATATAAATTAAAAAACTAGAATAGATGGAAAACTGAGAAAATTCAAGCTTCCTCCGGAAATCCACACGGAAACAGGCTCATAGCCAAGCAAATTAAGTAACAAGAAAGGCTGGTATCTTTCTCTGAAGAAATGCTGCAGAATACAATCGGTGAAGCTGTTTGGAAGAAGAAGAAGAAAAACATCAATAATAACCTTCTGTGCTGGTCAAGGACTACATTAGTCCGAGAAGAGAATTTGCAGAAAAAGAAAGATATTGATAAAATAAAGACATGTACGCCATTTGTTCAAAAAATAAACACATCCTCATTTGTATGCAGTACCATTTCACAGCTTGAAGGAAAAAAAAACAACAACAACAGGGTACTTGTATCCATCAAGCAATGTGGAATTCATTCTTTACCTGCACATAATTCATAAGTGGCACAGTTTTCCGTAACATTAAGCATGTTACAACCTGCAATGCAGAAAAAGGCACACAGGCTGTCATATTACAGTGAGACTAAGGAGAAAGACCAAGCACATTAGATATACATTTCCTGGCCCGAGGACAAAATTACCTTGCTGAAATACCCAGCTAATAATGCGCTGTGAGGGCGGCTTGGTTCCAGGAAAGAAAATAGCATATCCATCAGCTGTAGCATATGAAAACGTATCAAAACTTGAGTAGGATAACAATTCATGACAAACTTAAGACAATGCTTGTTTTTTCAGCAATTAGGATAATGGCCATACCTCCTCCTCCTCTACCAGAGTCTTCAGAATGACATCAATTTCGCATGTAAATATTTCACAAGCTATAAATGGGAACCTAAATTTGAAGTATTAGGTTGCTGTCGAGAAAGAGAAATTTTGAAAATTTAAGAAATCTTTATTCCCTATACATGGGTTAAAACAACCTACTTACTTGAACGTTCTTTTATTATCAGCATCTTCAAGAGGCTCTTCAATAATGTAACGCAGCAACTGTTCAACCTGGGGCCTATCTCTCAAACTGAAAAACAAAACCATCCTTTCAAAAACTGGGCATGCTTTAAAGAATGTGCATATTTAATTCTTATGAGTGATGATCTTCATTTTCCTTTACTGGGCAAGCAAAAGAAACATTACAAATTTATAAGACGACTGTTTAGAGCTTTGCATTCTTGGATTATCTCTTCTTCATCCAGAAGCTCCTCCAACGTGAAATTTTCCTTGTCCAACAGAGAGTCTACCTACAATGAGATTAGGCCAAACTTTAGGAGTAAAAAAATGATGACAAATAAGAAAAGAAAACACACACCTGAGCTGATACCAAACTACCCACGACACTCACCCAAAACAATCAAGAAAACTACAAACCTAAATAAAGAAAAATGAAATTAGTGAATGAGTGCATAAACTGTTACATTGTAACTTGTAAGGGCATACAAATACACATGAAATAGAGAACCAACCATAAAGAAAGTAACTTTGTAGCATACAACCCAAAATTTCTTTTCTTTTCTTTTTTGGGGTGGGGGATTATCTAAGTTAGTGCAATGTTTTCTACAGCGCAATAATATGTCCAAAGAAATACAAATAAGCACAGAACCTCATCAATTGGAACTTAATGGACGCATCATTATCACCCGTCTAAGGTTGCTTGTTTTAGGACATTAGAAGTCGATTCAATAACGATTAATTGTAACAGTAACAGCTAATTTTCAGATATGCAGTAAACACCTGCGCCGTGATACCTTCATTGCATCAGTAAGTAGCAACAACAACATAAACAAAAAAAGAGAGTAAAATGCTTTAACAAGTGCAAAGATAAATAAACTTCACAAGAAATAACAAGCAAAGTTCTTCCATTTAGAAAAATGAAACGACACAGCCTGTGAATTTCAAAACTCAGACTACAACACACAAGAATTATTCTCAACAGACACAGATACAACGATTACTCACAGGTGAAGAAGCAGACAGAGCTGTAAGATTCCAAAACATGTTGAAAAGATTTCCACGGCGTCTGGTAGTCTCCCCAAAGGTAAATTTAAATCAAGAAAACAAAGATTTGAGCTGACTAACAGATCTATCAGAACCCTAAACTACAGAGCTCGAGATTTTGGGGGAAAAACTTAAACAGCAGTACATCAAAACAAGAAATTGGAATAAGATAGATCGAAATGGAGAGTGTGACGTGATTAGCAAAGAAGAAGAAGAAGAAATCGATAAAAATTTAAAATCGCGGCAGAAGAAGATGAAGAGAATAATGTATGTATTTGGGGGTCGATGTTGAGGGTTTGTTTGTTATGGGAGTTGAAGAGGTAAGATAAAAATGACAGTTAAAAAGAAGAAGGTAAAATACAACAACATAAAAACCTGGAAGCAAAAAAGAAACTCTTCTGAAAATTTTGATCCAAAATAACCTGACTTTTGTTGTTTTGTGGTCACCATTCCATAAAAGAAAATAAATAATCCCTCCGAAATTATAATATTATTACGTTTTTTTTTGGGTGAAAATTAATAAATGGATTAAATCAAAGGTGAAATTAGAAATAAATATATAACACGTTATAGTAAAGTTATATCAAATGACACGCTTACCATCTTACTTTCTTTCGTATAATACAGATTTACTGTGTTTATTGAAAGATGGTAAAAATAGAATACAATCTTGATGCGACAGTTGTTTTTATAAAAAAATCATATTTTAAGAGCACTATCTATGATAAAAAATTAGAATTTTATATAAATATTGTATCAAATGTCAAGCATCATTCTTCTTCTTTTTCTTTTTTTTTAAATTTCTTTCATATAAGAACGTAGCGAAGTTATGGGCTTAGAAGTGCTAAGGCTGCAATATTTTTTTATGGCTTTTATCGGCATCACGTGTGTACTATTGATGTCCTCTTTTTTTTCATTTACTTTCGTCACCACTTTCAATAGACCGATATTCTTCACCCATGACACTTTTACACTATAACGTCAATGTCACTGGCGTCATTACCGAAAACTAACGTCAGTACCGGTGACGTTATTAATGAAAACTAACTCCAGTGTCTATAACGTTATTTTGCACAAAAATAAACGTGATCATCAAAATAATTTCTTAAATTTCTAAAGCAATTGTGGTGCCATCAGATTTTTTTTAACAAGTAGTCTATGAAGTATGAACCAAGATCACTAGCCCTCCAGCCGGACCTCGATCCTCTGCCGTAGGTCGAGCATAGCAGACGGTGCTGTGACTCGAAACGACATTGTTTTGCGTCGAAACGACACCGTTTCGATCCGAGCTTAAAAAATATATATATATATATATATATATTCGAGACGCCACTGCGTTTTCAAACGACGCTGTCGTTTGAACTACAACAGACGCACAACAGAGGGGATACGGCAGAGGATCCCAATTCCCCTCCAGCCCACCATACAAAAATATCAAAAGCCCACCGGAGGGATAAATAGATTTTTGTTTTTTTTTTTGTTTTTGTATTTACTCACTTGCAGTAGATACCATAAATCATTTAAAAAACTCTATTACAGAAATTTCAATAGGAAAAATAACACTGCAGCAGATACTCTATTTTTTACTGTAAACTACAGATTCTATAAAATTTTCTTAACATCCACCGCATTCATCCATATTCTGTAAATTTCCCTTTTTATCTTCCGAATTATATATATAAAATAAAAAGCCTAATGTATTTCATCTTAAATAAAGATTCTGTAAACCAGAAAAACATGTTTTTAAAACTGTATAATAGATTATTCGTTAAAACATCTAATGCGAGTGGTCTTACCCTCTAAGAATCCCATTCCCACCTTCCAAAAACTCTTCTTCCAAAATTAATTAATAAAAGAGAAATGTTTGTCCATGTCCATGTTCATGCTATATAAATTACAGTAATAAAGACGTGTAACCTCAATAGCAGTTTGTAAGATTTGCAATAGGGATGAGGAAACTAATTTGCACGCCTTTGAGGGATTGCAAATCATCACACGCTATATTAATATTCAGGGCAGAAATTTAAGAAATTATTTTGGAAAGAAAAAAAGACTTTCTCGATTCACCTTATCATATTTTGGAAAGAAAAAAAAACGAAAGCGAAAGAGATGATACAAATTATTCTAAGCGCACCAGAAAAAAAGTATGGCTCCGTCTTTTCTTCCATATAATGATCTGATATTTCAATCACAACAGATCGTCATAAAATCTCCTACGTTTATTATTCTTTTCCATATCAACCGTTATTTAATATTACACCAAACAAATACCATACGCATTCATTAATTATTATATCGAATGAGATTTTGGCTCTTTTATTGTTAAAGTCAAACATTTATCAATTTTCTTAGATGAGTTATATTGACACCATGAAATTGCTACTAAAGCAAATTTACATACTAAAATTTATGTTAATTATTATGTTCTCGAAGCAAATTTTATGATGACAATTTTTTAATCCGTGTAATTTGACAACTGAAATAGTTAAAAAATACTAATAAGATAAAAAGGGGGTTTTGTATATGTAGTTTAGCTACCAACTTGTAGTAGATGGTGACATTCTTCTACATACTTCTGATTAATCAGACGCTTTATTATCGTTCCATATTATATAGTAGCCCCTTTAATATTCTTTAAATAAAAAATATAGGTTTTTCTAATATATTTATTAAAATTACAAATCATGGATGATTAGAAAGGATAAAATTTAATTAACATTACCAAAATACCCCTTTTTATTTATTTTCATAAACAGTACACCAAAATCTGAATTTCCCTTTTTTTTTTTTTTTTCCTTTCTTCTTCCGTCCATTCACAGCAAGCAACCAAAGGGAAATTCATATGCAACCTAATTAAGCAACCAAATCGATATATCGCACAACCGGCAGCAACTTAATTAACTCTTCTTCTTCCGTTTTTTTCCCTTTTTTCCTTGATTTTCCTTGATGTCCAATTCTCTCCTATTGGTGATTTTGGCCGCCTCTGCGCAGATGCCGGAGATGCCATCAGAAAGGGGCGGTGACGGAGCATCAACGTAGATGAATTAAAGGGGGATGTTGCAGAGTTGTGTTCTGTTCTTTTTGGAAAGACCCGAATCAGATTGAAGGGGAATCAATGGAAGAGGAATTCGACATTAATGGCAAGAATTTGAAATTCCTGCTGATCGAAGGGGCCATAAGGACTATGGCGGCCGGACGCCGGATTGTGTGCTTGAAGCAAGACGGAGACGCCGGATTGCCGGATTGCGGATTGGAGGCCATGGTTGCCGGAGCAGGCTGTATTTTTATTTTTTGAAAATGTCTAGGGTTTAGGATTGTTATTATTATTTTTGTAACGTTGCTACATTTTTTGATGTACTTTATCTATGTTATGGATTGTTACTACTTGTTTATTGGCCGTTACTACATTTTACGAAATAGTTACATCTTTTTTTAGGTTATTACTACTTGTTTTTAGGTACATTAATTTTTTTATTTGGATATTCTGACGTTTTATGGGTTATTACTTATTTGTTTCTTAAATTACTTATTTGTTTTAGTATTATTATTACATTTTATCTAGTGTTACTACGTGTTTAATGTGTAAAAGGGTATTTTTGTCCATTTATTATGAATTTGTCCTTTCTAATCACAAAACATTTAGTAACGTCCTTCCTACTCCATTTATCAATTTTTCGTCTCAGAACCCTTCCCTAAAAATATTTATATTTTAAAGATGATCTCCCACCTAAATGACCTTTACCGTCCCGTTCGTAGAGATTTATAAATCGAAAGTTATGAATTAGTAATTTAATTTGTAAGAGGCTCTATGTACCCTTTGCGGTTCTAATAATATAGTTTATTGTGGTCGCTTTGTGGTTATACTTAGAGGGTGGAAAGTTTATTAAGTAGTATCATTTTCTTTTCTTTATTTTCAAAATTTCAAAAAATAAAAGGAGGGGTATCATTTTTCAACCAGTCATATGATATAAGAAAAGTGAGGGCTTATTTTGCCCGAGCCCAATGGATTGGTCAAATTGGGCTTACATCTGGGAAATGCCCAATAGCTAAAAACAACTAAAAACTAAAATTGATGAAACTATTGACACTAAATTTTATTTTCGGCACTTTCTTTTATCATTTTTTTACTCCCGACATAACACATGTATGAAAAATAATCGTGGTTTTCGAAATAATTTTTTCAATGACGAGAGCAATTATGATGTCGAAGTAAAAGTGTGGTGTCAATAAAAGTCCTCCTAAAATTATTCAGATTTGAAATAAGGCCCATTGAAAAACGGAGCTATCGTCAACATTACTTGTACTACCTCCGTCCCAAAATGTAAGTCCTTTTAGGCTTTTTCAAACATTTTAAGAAAAGTTAGTTAAATTTGTTAATTGTCATTAATTTTGATTAAAAAGACTAAAATGACATTTCATTCGTATGAATGCAAAGTGGTAAAAAGTGGTTGAGTATATAATAAATGAAGGATAGAAGGAGAAATATGTAATAAATGCTTTATTGGTTTTGTAAATAGACTTACATTTTGGAACAAAACTAAAAAACTAAAATGACTTACATTTTGGGACGGAGATAGAACTTATGCAAAGGTTTTTGTTTTAAGTAATTTTATGGTCATTATTTCTCCAACATAATAAATGTAACATCCCCCTAAAAAAATGTAACTGATATGTTAGTTGAGACATCTCATTATGTAACTATGGAAAATGTTAGTTCCACAACATACGGTTACGGCAGACGATCATAACATATTATTTACAACATTTATTATTATGGTGTAAGAGTTAATAATTAATATGACACACTATGATCAGTTGTATAAAATGGTGCCATGTTAAAATTATTCTCTTTTAGGGGTGATAATTTTATTCTAGAACTAACATTCTTGGACATCCATCGAATGACAAGTCTCATTGTCACATCATAAGTGATCAACTCACTAAGCATCAGATTATATCCACGACATCATTGTACAAATCGTGGCTTTGAACATTTCATTGTAGTGTGGTGGATAAGATGTTGACGACTTGGTGGTGATGATGGGTGCATGTTGGTGGCGTGGATGCGATGATGGTGATGGCGGTAGCGTGATGGAGGGCTGGTGACATGCGCGGTCGTGTTCAAGCGTCTCAATTTGGACACTTGTAAATGTCACCCACCATATTAAGATATGTACTTCACTCTCCTCACGACCAAGGTCTTGTGGATGATGCTCATTCTCTTATATGTGTTTGGGGTTTGTATTTTCAACATGGTATCACTGTCATCCATTTCTTGTGTAAGTGTTAGATATTTTTGTTGGCTTTATAGTGTCATTTATATGTTTTGTGTGTCATGCGGCCTTGGTTCTTTATAGATTCACATTTGAGGGGTCTGTTGAAGCGTATCATATTAGACACTTGTAATTGTTTCACTCAATATATATTAAGCGATAGATTTCTCTCTCCTTACGATCTAGATTTTGGGAATGATGCTCATTCTCTTATATGACTTTAGACTTGTCGGGAATGATACATTTCTTTTATATGGGTTTGAATTTGTATTTTCAACAGGTTGACGTGTTGGTGAAAGTTAAAATACACAAGTAAAACATTGAAAATTAGAAGCACTAAATCCCTTAAACAAATGTCATTACCTCTTGATCAAGATCCCGATTTATTCTCAATCAAATGTTTTTCCCAAGTGTCAAAAGCTAAGATAATATATTGTTGTTTATGCTAGTACCCAACTATGAACGTTATTTTTCATTGAATATAAAAACCGACTTTTCTCTTGTTTAATGATGAGCAACTGCTCATTTTGCATTGCTGTCCTCATTTGAAAACAAAGACAGTTTATCTCAATTATTAAATGATTCTTCCAATTGTTAAACTTCGTTTACATAAAATAACACAAAAAAACGATTCTCATGAATGCTAGTATTAATATTATTATATTGATGTGTATGCTCATGATTACCTGTATAAAGAGTTTTTATTGTATCACACCCTTGGATATACAAATTTATATAACAAAACAAAAAATATTTTTATCTTTTATATAATGGTATGATGCAATAAAGATTTTTTGCATGTATATTCTAATCTTTTATGAACACTGCTTCAAAAAAAAATAATTGAACACGTAAACATAAACTTTTTCTCTACTTTAATTTACTAATCACTATGACAAGATGTGATTAGATTTGTGTCTAGAGGATATCAATCAAACTAAAAGAAGTGGAAGATCAATTTTACTTTCTTTAGTTTCAATAATATAAAATAGTTGGCATCCTAATCAACAATTTTCTTTTCTTTTCTTTATTAGCAGGGTCGTTTACGGTTTGATTTGATCAGTTTTAAGGATTCTAAAACCAAAACAAGTATTTTGGTTTGAGAAAAATATAAAACCAAAACCAATCATATTAAATTTGGTTTGATGCAGTTCAATCTTTCATTTCATCGGTTTGATCCTATTTGGTTTGTCGGTTTATAATATAAAGGCTACCGCAAATCAAATTCGGTTTTATATTTTGGGTTGAGAAAATATAAAACCAGAACCAATCATATTAAATTTCATTTGATACAGTTCGATCTTTCATTTCATCGGTGATTCTATTCGGTTTGTCGGTTTACAATATAAAAGCTACCTCAAATCAAACACAGTAACAAACTTAATCTAATAAAACACAATATCTTCCACTAAAAAACACACACAATATCTTCATGATAGATTTTTTCGGTCAAGAATTTAAAGATAAGTTGTTCATGCATCTCTAGTACGTATTGAGGATGTAAAAGAGATAGAAGGAATGGTGGAAAGTATCAAGGTTTTGCGCTACACAGTCACCGGGCATCGGTTATCCAACCTAGCTCCCCCGCATATTGTGTCACATGTCCTAAGTCGTATTAATAAAGAAATGAAAACACCCCATCACAAAATATATGCAATCAAGAGTGACAGAACGCTTCAAATTGCTATATATCAATAATAATTAATAACCGGACAAAAACCAATGATAGAAAAATTTAGTCATAATAAAGTGTCAACATTAGACAAATTTTAACATACTACATCCCTACTAGATAAATAAATCTAATTTTCTTACATAATCTTAAATTCAACTGCAATGTATATTAAAAAAATTCATGTGCATCTTACAACTCAATGAAGATCTTGATGTACTTGATTAAAACTATACTATTTCAATAAAGTAAACCTTACACTAACCAACTAAATTATATGGTACTAATTATTGATGAACTGTCAGCCATTATAATTAATTATAAAAATAGCATAGATATTTGAGCTTTAATTTAATATTGATTCTTGGCATGTTACAAGTTGTATTATGATTGGAGCAATGAAAAGGGATTCTAATAAGGATTCTAGAATATATTTTATTTATTGTATAAATATTCTGTCATTATCATTGATTCATTTGTAATTAATACGTAGATATTACTATGATTCTAGAGTATTCTCAATCTCTGTATAAATTGTAACCATTGTACAGCTAATTAAATCATCACTTTACCAAATCTGTTATGGTATCGGAGCCACGCTAATTATTTTCCACATTTTTTTTTTCTCTTCTTCTCGGCACCTCACTTTTCTCCTCCAATGTCTCAGAACCGGACATCGGCTCTCAACGACCACCAACGGAGCAACAAGTCTCCCTCCCCTCGTTCCTCTAAATTCCGGCGTCCAAGCCCTATAAAACTCAACGGTGACAACTATTCTATTTGGGAAATTCAATTTCGATCCTTACTTACAGTTATGATCTCCTTGGTTATGTTGATGGGACCAAACCCCAACCACCTGCAACTCTCACCGTCAATGGCTCCACCACGGTTAATCCGGCACACACTCATTGGGTCCGACAGACCAAACTTTATACTCAACGCCTTAATTGGCTCTCTATCAATTTCACCCTCTCTGCGATTCATCAACCGAAATGCTCACGTGATGTGTGGAAAACTCTCCACGACATTCATGCAAAACCGCCTCTCGCGGTCGTATTAAACAAATAAAGCAGGCACTTAAACGTATCACCAAAGGTGATCAAAGCATCACGGACTATATCCAAGCTATTCGAACCAAGGCAAACGAGCTTGCTATTCTTGGGTCACCCATGGATCTGAAAGACCTCCTCGACATAATTCTTGATAATCTTGGAGATGACTATGTCGAACTTGTTCGTGCGATTCGAGCTCGCGACACCATTATTTCCATTGATGAGCTTCACGAGAAGCTCTTGAATTATGATGCTTCCGACGCCGACAAATCGCTTTTCCGATTGCTCCCGCCGTTGCACACGCCGCGTTCGCCCATCCCAGTGGCTCGACCTTCTCGCCGAGCGGCTCGGTCTCCCTCTTCCGGGCGCCCACCACTCCTTCCAAGCCGTATCTTGAAAATGTCAAATGTGCCGAACACAAGGCCATAGCGCTCGGTGGTGCCCAAATTACCAATTTGTTCCTGTTGCCGGTGCACCCTCACCTCCACAATGGCGTTCATCTGGACCCCAAGCTCATGTGGCCGACACTACTGCTCAGGTACACTCCCAACCTTGGCTTCTTGACAGCGGTGCATCACACCACATTACCAACGATCTTGCCAACCTCTCCTTCACTCCCGTGCACGGCTCGGCGATATCATGATCGGCGACGGTAGCTCTCTCCCTATTACTCACATTGGTTCAACCCCCCTCTCCCCCTCCAATTTAAATTTCCGCCTTAATAATGTTTTATGCGTTCCTAATATTTCCCGCAACTTATTATCCATTTCTCAATTTTGTCGTACTAACCGCGTGTCTATTGAATTTTTTCCGGATACTTTTCGTGTGAAGGAGATTCCCACGGGCAACTGCCTTCTGACAGGACCAGCTAAAGATGGTCTTTATACATGGCCTACTCCTCCCATCCTTGCCTTTGCTGCTTCAGCCGCTTCTCGGGACACCTGGCACTCCCGCTTAGGGCATCCTGCCCCTTCCATTTTACGTTCCATTTGTTCTGTTGCAAATTTACAATTTTCAAATAATGTTGATTTTGGACATTGTCATGCTTGTCTTTCAAATAAAAGTCATAAACTGTCATTTGGTTCCTCTACTTTACAGTCCACTCGCCCACTAGAATTACTTTTTCGATGTTTGGACCTCCCGTCTATGGTATTGACGGATCAAAATATTATGTGCTTTTGTTGACCACTTCACAAAATATATTTGGTTCTATCCTCTCACCCGTAAATCGACGTCGCCTTTGTTTTCCCAAATTTAAATCTCTAGTCGAAAAATACTTTGCATCTTCTATTAAAATATTATACAGATAATGGTACTGAATTCACTAGTTTGCGTCCTTTTTAACAACCCATGGGATATCTCACTTCACCACGCCTCACACTCCCGAACACAACGGCTACTAAAGCGTCGCCATCTTCACATAGTCGAAACCGGACTTGCACTCCTCACACATGCCTCTATTCCCGTCACTTACTGGCCCTATGCCTTCTCCACTGCCGTATACTTAATTAACCGCATGCCCACCCCCACCCATGATATGATTTCCCTTTTCAAAAAATCTTTGGGCACCTCCCAAACTATGAAAAATTACGCATTTTTGGTCGCTTATGTTACCTTTGGCTCCGCCCTACACATCTCATAAACTTGAATCCCGATCTCGTGCTTGCGTTTTCATTGGTTATTCCCTCACCCAAAGTGCTTATCTCTGCCTCGACACCACTGCCAACCGCCTTTATACCTCTCGGCATGTTAAATTTGTGGAAACAGTTTTCCCTTTTCACACAACCCCCCCATCATCCACCCCTCACTGCAACTACCTTATCCACCTGGATTCCTACTCCCACTCCTCACCCGTGCCTTCTTTGCCACACCCAGACCTCCCCGCCCAACTTCCCGAACCCTCATATGCCCCACTTCCACGGCCCTCAGGCCGACCCCCTCCAACTCTCACCCTATGACTACTCGTGCTAAGAACAACATCACCAAACCCACTCGTAAACTCACTCTCCTAGCTCACCTCCCCTCTCCCACGACCGAACCCACCTCCCTCTCCCAAGCCCTTTCCTCCCCTGCCTGGACACAAGCCATGCAAGCTGAGTATGATGCCCTAGTCAAGAACCATACTTGGGATCTTGTGCCTGCTGATCCTTCCTTTAATGTTGTTGGATGCAGATGGGTTTTTCGGACTAAATATAATGTCGATGGTTCTGTGGATCGTTATAAGGCTCGTTTGGTTGCTAAGGGCTTTCATCAGCGCCCTGGAATTGATTATTATGAAACGTTCACCCGGTTGTCAAGCCCACTACCATTCGGGTTGTCCTTACTTTAGCTACATGTCATGGCTGGCCACTTCGCCAGCTCGATGTTAACAATGCCTTCCTGCAGGGCTCTTTATCTGAAGTCGTTTACATGCAGCAACCACCGGGATTCTCTGACAAAACTCACCCTGATTATATTTGTCGGTTACGTAAAGCCCTATATGGCCTCAAACAAGCCCCTCGGGCTTGGTACTCCGAGCTTCGTACTTTTCTTCTTTCTGCAGGTTTTATTAATGCTAAAGCAGATGCCTCTCTGTTTACCCTACACTCGGGCTCCGACATCCTCTACATCTTGGTATATGTTGATGATCCGATTATTCTGGGCTCGAACCCTAAGTCGGTTCAATCTTTTATTGATGTACTTGGTACCCGATTCTCCATCAAAGACCTTGGTCCGTTAAACTATTTCTTAGGCATTGAGGTTCTTCACACTTCTGACGGTCTTTTACTCTCACAACGGAAATATATCCTTGAGCTCCTCTCTAAAACGAAAATGTTGCACGCAAACTCCGTTGCTACTCCTCTTCCTACGGACATATCTTCCCTTACTCCTACCTCGGGCACTCCCCTATCGGATCCTACAATGTTCCGCAGCGTTGTTGGCAGTCTTCAGTATTTGCTTTTCACTCGACCAGACATTGCTTTTACAGTCAATAAATTAGCACAATTTATGCATGCCCCCACTGATTTACATTGGTCCTATGTCAAACGGTTGCTTCGCTTTCTCATTGGTTCACTTGATGATGGATTACACATTTCCCGTCACTCTCCCCTAGTCTTACATGCTTTCTCTCGACGCCAGGCCGGGTGAAATAAACTTGACTATACCTCTACAGTGCGTATATTGTATATCTTGGTCGTAATGCTATCTCTTGGAGCTCAAAGAAACAACGCACCGCTGTTGCCGCTCTCTACGGAGGCCGAATACCGCTCATTCTTGTCGATACAGATTCTTTGAACTTAAATGGGTCTCCTTCCTCCTCCATGACCTTGGCTTCCCACGACTCAAGTTCCGCCATCTATTGTGATAACCTTGGTGCCACCCAACTTTGCTCCAACCACATGTTCCACTCTCGCATGAAACATGTCGCAATCGACTATCACTTCATTCGTGATCATGTTAACCAAGGTGCAATTCGCGTATCACACGTCTCGGCTGGTGACCAAATAGCTGATATCCTCACGAAGTCTCTTCCTCGGCTCGATTTCATCGCTTGGCGTGGCAAGTTGTGTCTCCGTCCACGGCCCACAACTTGAGGGGGCGTAATAAGGATTCTAGAATATATTTTATTTATTGTATAAATATTCTGTCATTATCATTGATTCATTTGTAATTAATACGTAGATATTACTATGATTCTAGAGTATTCTCAATCTCTGTATAAATTGTAACCATTGTACAGCTAATTAAATCATCACTTTACCAAATCTGTTAGATTCTAATCCTAAGTCCAAGTTGTATAAACTTTTGCTCGGTGCTACAGCTAATTTTACCATGTAGTATTACTCGCACAATTTAAAGAGAAAGATTATATATAATTTCCTTAAAATAAAAAAGAAATTTGCATATAATTTAACACTTATGATTAGTAACTATGATAATTAAGTAGCTAAAATGAGACATTTTACTTCCTAAAAAATAAACAAAATTTCTTTGAAAAACAGTCTAGACATTTCTTTCCCCATTTAAATAAAATAAAGATAAAAATTGAATGGAAGTTTTCAAGCACCAATCAATTGAATTATAGCCCATTACAATACTTATTGTTGTACTTGCTCCATGCTTCAACATTCGAAGTTTTCTAAGTACAATTTTTTTTTAAGGCTAATTACAATTAAAATATTGTTAAAAAAAATTGAACACAACTCAAAAGGTCTCTATCCTCTCGGTCATAAGATTGATGAATGATGTAAATCGAGAGTGTAATTCAATGATTCAAGTATTTAAATTTTTTTTTGCGGAAAGTGGCCGTTCCATTCATAATTCGAATCCCCAAACTTTAGGCAGGTAAGATTGTTACCGCAATACCCAAACTCTTTAACTACTAAACTATATCTTTGAGAGCAATTAAAATCTTCTTTAATAGTAGTAAAGTTTGAACTGAGAATGTTTATGTACAATTATTTTTGGGCTATACAAATAAATGATTAAGACGTATCTAACTCACCTGTATTACACCACTAGCACATCTCAACTCTCCGTTCGATGTAACTCATAAACAACTAATACACCATAATTCATCTACTTTGTAATATTAGCATTTAGATAATTTGATTGACGTTACACGATTATAAATGACTTTAATTGTAAGCATAAATTTTACAAGTTAATAAACGTGTTGTGCCCCCTATGTTAAATTTGAAGTTGAAGCTGTGAACTAATCGAAGAACACAATATAGAACTAGAAAGATCTAAACCTTCATCATGAAGAAGATGAAGTTAACTAACTTTGAATTAAGGAAAAGGTGGGAAATTACAATTGAACCAATTTGCAACAGTTGACAGTACAAAAATGTAATTCAGACTTCTAATCTAACTTCTATGCCTTCAATTGCTATTTATAATGAAGGATGGAGCTCAACCGCCGGTTACAATTCGGTTGCAACCAACTAGCTAACTTCCTCCACATGTGTTTGATGAAATGCACCAATGAGCCAAAAAAAACCTTATCCTTCTTTAATCTCAACACCCCCCCTCAAGCTGAGCATGGAATGAGAAGAACATGATTAGATTGCCAAAAAACCCTTATCCTTCTTTAATCTCATATATATCTTTGAGGTGAAAGGCTGCCAACAGTCTGTTTAAAGTGGCCTTATCCACTGGTTTTGTTAGAATATCTGCAGGCTGCTGTGTGGTGTTGATTGGAAGAGGTTTTAATGTTTTGTCTAAGTATTTTTCCCTGACAAAGTGGCAGTCTATCTCTATATGCTTTGTCCTCTCTTGAAAAACAGGATTTTCAACAATGTGTAGAGCACTGTCACTGTCACAATACACAGGGACTGTGGTTGTGTAATGAATCTAGAAATCCCCTAATAAGTATAAGAGCCATTGAATGTCACAGGCTGTGATGGCCATGGCTCTATACTCAGCTTCACTTGAACTTCTGGATACTGTAGGTTGCTTCTTAGATTTCCAAGATATTAGTGCATGCCCTAGATAAACCAGGTATCCAGTGACTGATCTTTTGGTTTTGGTACATGCTGCCCAATATGAATCACTGAATGCTTTAAGATTTATGGACCCTTCAGTGGGGAAGAAAAGACCATTGCCAGGAGAGGATTTGATGTATCTAAGTAATCTGTGAGCTGCTTTGAGGTGTGCCTTGTTTGGTTTATCTAAGAACTGACTTAGTTGTTGTGTAGCAAAAGAGATGTCTAGTCTTGTGTTGCCTAGGTATAGTAATTTGTCAATTAAACTTCTGTATTTAGTGTTGGATGATAGAAGATGTGCTTTAACAGAACTGAGATTTTGAGTATAATCCATAGGGGTGGTACCTGGTTTGCTTTCCAAGAATCCAAATTTCCTTAATAAGTCTGGGCAATATTTCCTTTGGTTGACAATAATGCCAGTTTTGGATCTAGCTACCTCAAAACCTAGGAAGTATTTGAGGTCTCCTAAGTCCTTGATGGTAAAAGCATTGTGTAGCAAATCTTTTAAATCCTGAAATGTTGTCATGTTGAGGCTTCCAACCACTATATCATCAACATATACTAGCAATGCTATGAAATCAGAGCCTGTCCCTTTTGTGAAAAGACTATGATCATTCTTTGATTGTTGATAACCATGCTCTAAAAGTTTATGAGTTAACTTTGCATTCCACTGTCTACTTGCTTGCCTCAAACCATATAAGGACCTATTTAGTTTGCAAACCATACCATTATCAAAACCTGGATGAGGCCTCATGTATCTTTGTTTCCTCTAAATCACCATGTAAAAGGCATTATTTACATCCATTTGATGTAAATGCCACCATATTGAGCTTCCAGAGAGCTAGGAACAACTTTGATGGTGGTTTGTTTTGCCACTGGAGAAAAGGTCTCTAAGAAATCAATTCCCTCAGTTTGAGTGAAACCCTTTGCTACTAATCTTGCTTTGTATATTTCAATGCTCCCATCTGACTTTCTTTTGATCCTGTATACCCACTTACATCCTATTGGTTTGACACCCTTTTGAGGATGTACCAATGTCCAAGTATTTGTTTGTGCCAGGGCTTCTAACTCTTTGTCCATGGCCTGTTGCCAGTTAGGATCTTGGACAGCTTGCTGGTAGGTAGTAGGTAGTAGGTTCTCTATCTGTATTGATGTTGCTGATGAATCCTTGATAGTTTTGTGAAATGTTGGAATATGACATGGTATTGGCTAATGTATGCGGTGAAGTCCTGTGTGCAGGATTTTGGTAAACATAATCTTTTAAATATGTAGGAGCAGCTCTAGTCCTGTTTGACCTTCTTTGTTGTTGATCAGGTGGATTTGTATTGTTGCCACTGCTATAAGTAATAGCACCGATCGAGACACTCGATCTTAGCACAGCGGAAGCTTATGCGATTTACGATATGAAACCTAACTAATTAATCCTACGAGAAGGTTAGTAGATTACCCATACCGGAGAGAGATGATAAAATCGACCAAGGAGAAATTTGTAGTCTTCCGGATTGTATCTCCAGTGACGGTCGGTGGGCGTCGATCCTCGCCGTAGAAACTCCTCGAATATGCCTACGAAAAACCCTAGGTTTTTCTTCTCTTAATGACTAGAACGAGAAACTAATTTTTCTCTTCTTTTTTCTTATGTGTGGCGCCAATTGTCAATCTGAATTGTGTTAGGAGGAACTCTCTTTATATAGGAAAATAACTAGTCAAGAGAGTTATCCTTTTCACACCACAAAAACCTATTCCCATAAGGAAAAGATATTTTTGCTCCAAAATAAGAGATAATTCCCAAAAAATAATCTCTTAATTTTTTCATTAATTATCCAACAAATAGATAATTAATTAATTACACAAATGAGATAATCTAGAAAAATTTCTTCTCCTAAATTATCCTATGTGTGGTACCATTTTAGTCACTATTTTAATAGAAAATGTATTTTCTATTTTACATATTATTTACTAAATAAATAATATTGCATATTCATTAAATAGACCAACTATTTAATTTAATCTCGAGGTTCCATAAAACGAGAAAACACTCGCGTGTTAGGAGCCAACCAGGGACCATGGACCTATAACTTGAGTAAATTACAATAAATTAAATAAATATTCATCGAAGTGAATATTTCTACTTAATTCATTAATTCCGGAATTACGCCACCATAAATCCGAAACTGAACTCTATCGATTATAGATATAACTTATTCTCAAAACGTCGAGTCGAGTCGATAAGTGTCCATAGACTATCCGTACTGAAGTAGGATTATTTCCGTAAACCTTCTTCACTACATCTTATCCTTATTTACCATTAACCCACTAGTGATCAATTATTTCATAACCAATACGAACTCCCGGGATTGATCATTCTAGGATTAACAAATAAGGGGATTGTCTTTCTACTTCCCGCAAGAAGGAATGGATTCCATATATGTGAAACACACACTTCTCACTCATTCCAGAATAGTGCCAACGTGAATGTGATTCGGACCGCGCCTCGCAGCGATCCTTCACGAACACATCAAACCCTATCCTGAAACAAGTAGGAGTTTGTAATCACTTCAGGATTAAGGTTAATCCATATATGATTATCTTGTGATTTAAAAAGATTTCTCAATCACGGAATTATATGAAAACTCGGATTAAATCGGTCCAGTCTATATGACTCTCATCATATATAAATGCCCCACTTAGACAACCAATGTCGACGGCCCGGATAGGACGGTCACACCATAAAGTGTTCAGGCGCATTAATGGTGGTTTAATCAATAGACCCCATACTTTGATTAACTTCACCACGGACTTACAGATTCAAGTGTATCACCATAAACTTAATCCTCATGTGACACACACTAAGTTATATGGCTACATATGATACGACTTGGGGTTTTCAGTAGTGTATTACTTATAAGCACGAAGCAAGTATAAGATGAGAATAAATCTGTCATTTTTTAATTCTAAAAACAATTGCATAAATTGTCTTTCGGGCTCTACTTCTAACAGCCACTGCTACCTCAAAGTCATATCATTACCAGCCTTGAGTGAGTTTGCATCAACATCATTGGAATGAGTGTCCACCGGATTGTTATTGGAATCATTCTCGTGACATAAAATCGAGTGCTAACAATAGGATTTGTTAGATCGAGGATTAGATCATCGCAATGGTAAGCATATATCATTTGAAGATAAAATAGATTGATCGATGGAAAGGAAAAGATTGTTCACGGAAGGAAACATCTCTTGACACAAACATGGATCTTGTTGGACTTATTTCTAAGTTTTAGTGACGAGTGCCAGACTAACTGTTATAGTGCAAAGGCAAAAAGATGTCTAGATCAAATGTATAGGTTTATTAGAGTTTGATCTTTGATTAGGTTTGATCAAACAAGCCTTTGTCATGGTCACCGATTTATATCGTGAGATGATCTATATCGATGGGGTAGATAGGTCGATGACTAGTCGAGAACCTCTTTTGAAGGCGAAGGTGAGGCTCAAACTCAGTTAATGAAGACTAAGGGATCAAACTTAGTAATTAAATTCAAGGATATGGAATCAGAATTTAGGCAAGTCTGTGATGACATAAACTGATTACATATACCTTGTGTACAAGGTCTAAGTTCCTTAAGTTGGATGGTGATTGGAACTTAGTTATTTGCAAAAAGGTGTAATCTAACTTCACAATTAAAAGTTAGATATAAGAAGTCTGTTGCATTGTGTTTTAAACACAACAAATTATAGTTCAGCAGACTGATAGGTATTTCAGCAGACTGATGAACCTGCTGATATATATATACCTCGATTAATTCAAGATTACATTGGAAGATTACATGGATAAGGACAGCCAACTACCTCTGATTTACTAAACAAATCAATGGATGAGACTAAAAAGACGTTGGGATGATTCAGGACTTTATCCAATGGTTACAAGTCAAAGGGTGGACAGACTGCATTACATCAAAGGATTACGACGATGTGTCGATCCCCATGAATAGTGACAGAAAGCAAGTCAAATGGGACAAAACATGGAACGGCTATATTTGAATTTCAAATACAAGTCACATGGACTCCTACCTATAAATAGAGGACCTTCAACTCAGAAAAAGATGATGAAAATTAAGAAATTACAAGAGATAATTCTGAGTTGCATTTTATCACCCTGCTGAACCTACTGAGCTTAAGGCTACTGATCCAGAGAAAATCTTCAAGTGTATTCTGTATTCAAGCTACATCAAGTTTACACACTTGAAGACGCGCAGTTCGATTATATCATCCTAATCAAGTCTGCAGAATCGAATCATTTACTTGATTCATTCTTTATTCTAGAAAGAACTCACAAGACAGTTGAAGCACTTTTGTGTGAAAGATCGTTGTTTGTGGTGGAGGCTGGTAAAGAGGCAATCCTACCGCTTCAAGGACCAGTGGAAGACTTTGGAGCGACAATCCTACTGCTCCAAGTGTTCGATTTGTGAAGCCGTAGTTATTGGTGAATGACAAGCAACTTAGGAATCTTTGTAACAACTACATCAAAGATCTCTAGTGAATTACCTCCAACATCACGGGAGAAGAGTGGGTGACGAGATTACACCACATAGAACCACTATAAAATCTCTACTTACTTTCTGCACTTACATTCTCGCATTTAGTTTATTACACACATCAACCTACTGAATCTAGCAACTAAAATCACACACACACACACACACACTACTGAGTATCAAATACTTAGTATCATATTTGACAACAAGCAATAAGGCTTAATTTTGATATAATTCCGCTGCACAAATTCAAGAAAACTCAATCGTCGATGAACTCACGTATGTCGGCCAGGCTCTTGAGGTATCGGCAGACTCTTGAGGTATCGGCAGTTCTTGAAGTTCTTGAGTTTGTTAACTCCAAAAGTTTTAAGTGTTAAGTTTATTCCCCCCTAAACTTAACCAAAGCCTTTTCAAGGGACCAACAGATCTATTTGATAGATCAAGAACCTTATACCATTTGATGTGTGGTTCATATCCTAGAAAAATTGAAGCATTGCTTCTGAGATCAAACTTACCTCTACCTTGTACCTGTGTAGAAACAAAACATAAACAACCAAAAACCCCAAGATTATCATAAGATGGTTGTTGGTTATTTAATATTTCATAAGGTGTCTTATTTTCAAGTAGAGGAGTAGGAGTTAAGTTTAACAGATAAACTGCATGTTTAACACAATATCCCCAGTAATCAATAGGCACATTGGACTGAAATTTCAATGCCCTTGAAATGTTTAAAACGTGTCGATGTTTTCTCTCAATAAGGCCATTTTGTTGTGGTGTTCTAACACATGCCTTTTGATGTACAATGCCTTTAGTTACGTAAAAATTTTTCATGTTAAACTCACCTCTATGATCGGACCTTATGGTCTTAACACATCTGTCATCTTGATTTTGTACAAGCACACAAAATTGTTGTGATGATTATCTCTTCTGACTTTTGTTTTCATAAGATAAATCCAGGTATATCTACTGTGATCATCTACTATGGACAAGAAATAACTTTCACCATCTACAGTTGGAACCCTATTGGGACCTCAAGTGTCAACATGTAAAAAATCAAAACAAGAATTTGTAGTAGAAATACTAATAGGAAAAAAAGGTTTCTTCTGTTTTGCCAAAGGTCAAATAGTACAATCATGTAAAGGAACCTTGATTTTGTCATCTAGTGTTCTTAAAGCTTTCATTCTTTCTAAAGAAGGATGACCTAATCTGTAATGCCATATCAAGGTATCTAATTTCTTACAAAGCTGGAAAATAGCATTCACTGATTTATTACAGAATTGGTGAACATCATGCACTTTGTTTGAATTATTCTCGTGAAGTATCTAAAACAAGAATGTATAATCCACTTTGTAAATCAATTTGTACCAATCCTCTTCATAGTTTGAAGGTCTGCATAACACACATATTAGTTCCAAAATTGACGAAATACTTACTATCATTAGTAAGTTTTCTGAATGATATCATATTGTATCTGAAAGAAGGGATGAAAAATGTGATCATTGATTTTAACCTTGCCTAAGTGTGTGACTGACACAGATGTACCAATAGGCAAATTAACTGATATGTTTTTCACAGAAACAATATCAAACATGTTAGATAGTGTAAATGTTATATGGTCAGTAGCCCCTGAATCAAGGATCCAATGGACTGAACTGCCAAAGATACATTGTCCCTGAGAATTGGAACCAGCAGCCATCACCACAGAATTGCAGTGACTGTTTGAAACTTGTACCCCTTGAATCAGTGACATCAAATGATCATATTGGCTTTGAGTGATAGTCCCTTTGTCATCATTAACCCTTTCATGATCATGAGAATCGGAAGCCACATCTCATGCATGGTGATCAAGGCTAACATGATTAGCCATTGAACCATGACCTCTTCCATTGGAACCTCTGCCACATCCTTTCAAATTTGGAGGAAAACTGAATTTCTTGTAACATTTATCAATAGTGTGCCCCTCATTTCCACAATAAGTACATTGAGGTCTTTTTCCAGTATTCTGACCTCTGCCATTGTCCCTGCCCTGTCCTCTACCTTGATTATCAAATCTTGGTGAACAAAGCATAGAAAAACCATCTCAGAATTCTTGATTATCTTTGTGTAGCGAATTATATAATCTGTCGATTCTTATTATTATAATCCAATTTGTTGTTCATGATTTAAAGCCATTACAAAGGCTGTTTCCACATCTGGAAGTGGTGACATTATTAGAATTTGTGACTTAACATTGTTAAAATTTCCATTGAGTCATTTCAAGAACCTGGTTGTGTAAGCATTCGCATAATATTCTCTAATGATTGGTAGAAGCGACACTTGTACAGGAGGAATGGGCCTAAGCAACAAATATTGATCCCATAACGCCTTCAAATTGGTAAAATAATTTGTGACGATAGGTTACCTTGCTTGGCTTTCTATTTCTTCTTCATATTGGATAGAGCGATAAAGCGGTTCTTACGTTGAATCTATCCTACAAATCGAGCGATTTCCCTGGCAGTGTCAAAGAACATCACACTTTCTGCGATTGCAGGTACCATGGAATTGATTAACTAAGAAACAACCAGATCATTAGTCTGCAACCAATCTTGGTATGCTCTGTCATTTTCAGCACGCACTGGCAAAGAACCATCAACAAATGGAAGTTTTCCACGAGAAGAAAGATATTTAGAAATTGCACGCTTCCAATGAAGGAAGTTATCTGCGCATTTGAGTAAAGGCTGAACCAGAATAAGGCTAGGATTATCATGGTGACTACCATGATTATTCGCAGTAACAGGATCCGCCATTGACGGTTGTATGAAGAACAAGAAGAATCGGAAAACAAACTTCAAGAACCTTACAACTTCAAAATTGACTAGCGCGGAATTTGCTCCGATACCATGTTAAATTTGAAGTTGAAACTGTGAACTAATCGAAGAACACAGTATAGAACTTGTAAGATATAAACCTTCATCATGAAGAAGAAGAAGAAGTTAACTAACTTTGAATTGATGAAAAGGCGGGAAATTACAATTGACAGTACAAAAATATAATTCAGACTTCTAACAATTGCTATTTATAATGAAGGATGGAGCTCAACCGTCGGTTACAATTCGGTTGCAACCAACTAGCTAACTTCCTCCACATGTGTTTGATGAAATGCACCAATGAGCCAAAAACGCCTATCCTTCTTTAATCTCAACACCTATATCATCCATGTATAGAAAAAGATGGTTAAACAATTTGTCAATACTACGTTAAAACGTCAACTACAATAAATAAATAAAAAGAAAGTTTCGAGAAGAAAAGAAAAATTGATGTACCCACTTTTTTCTAGGGTATTAAGTGGGAAATTGGAAAATCGGTCGTATCGACTTTCTACTTTGTAAAAAAGTTGCACCTTTTACAAAACTCGTTTTTAGGTATTCTTATGATAATATTGTCGTAAGATGGATTTTTACAACGATAATATCGAGTAATATTATTGGCGTAAAACGGCGTTTTACTCTAATATTATTGGCGTAAAATGTGTTTTACTCCAATATTATTAGAGTAAAATGTGTTTTCACGCCAATATTATTGGAGTAAAAATACTTTATTTAACGCCAATATTATTGGAGTAAAATGTGTTTAACTCCACTGAATCATTTTCTCCTTTTTAATGGCGTTAAATAGTGTTAACACTATTTAATGGCGTTAAATATTGTTTTTATTCCAATAATATTGGAGTAAAGCACATTTTACTCCAATAATATTAGAGTAAAACATATGTTACGCCAATAATATTGGAGTAAAACGTTACTTGTTACGCCAATATATTACTCTGATATTTTTTTGTCGTAAAAATCCATCTTACGACGATATTATCAGAGTAATACTTAAAAACGGGTTTTATAAAAAATGCAACTTTTTTTACAAGTAGAAGGTGTGGCGTACGCGATTTTTTTCATTTCTCGTGCCGAGTTGGATAAGCCTGATATATATATTTTTGAAAACCGATAAGTCTGATATCTTTTTTTAACAATTTTTTCACACATCCTATATGATTTTAACCGAATAAGAGTTATAAAGTACGATCATTTTAACTGATTAGCCTGTCAAATAAAATTTTCACACATCACATAAAATAAAATAAGAGTTGTAAAACAAATTGTTCACACATCACGTATGATGTTAACCGAATAAGAGTTACTCCTCCGTCTAATTTTATTAGTCATGTTTGACTTTTCACAACGACGAATAAAATGTAGTTAATGTTTTGAATCTCATTAAATGACCTAATATTTTCACATTTATGACAAAGTATTACTGAAAGAATATAAATATAAAAATATTGGATCATTTAACAATTAACATTAACAACACATTCTAAATCTCCTTAAAAAGTCAAACAGACTAATAAAATGGTATGAAAGGAGCGGTTTTTATTTATATGTCGCAGAGAAAAGAATCACACAGATTAAGAAAGTAATTAATATGTCTAAAACATAGTATTGAAAATGTATTTTTTATCGGAAATGTAAATAATTTGTTGGTAAAGAGGTTTTTAGTATTGAAAATGTATTTTTTTATTGGAGATGTAAATACTTTATTGATGAAGAGGAAAAAAATAATAAATAATGTATTGAAAATGTAAAATAACAGATAAATAAAAAAAAATTCTGAAATGTAACCCTTAAAATAAACGGAGGGAGTTATGACAATATCCGAGTCCAAGGCCGGATTTTTTCTAGTCTCAATATCTCTCATAACAAATTTAAGACATATTTATTTTTTATATAATATTTCGTGTAAAATTGGATCAGAAATAATATAAATAAATAAAAAACAAAGCACGAAGAAAATACTTGAATAGTAAAACTGAAAAAAAAAAATGATGTGATTAATTTTTTTTTGTTGCGTTAAAGGATAATACAGTATACACTTCACAACTAATAAATGTAATTAAACATTTATTGTTGACACTAGACACCAATAATACAAAACAGACCTACCATTGACTTATAAACATTGCCATAACTTGCACGGCGTATGCCCAGTGCCCCTTGTTTTGATTGATATAAGTAATTCTAAAATTAGATTTAATTCCACCAATTTCTTTCGTGTACGACGAAAAGATTAGGATGATACACGGCTCGATTCGGTTCTGTTAATTGTCGTAATCGAAATCGAATAGAAATTTTCGGTTAATTGAAATTAGAACCGAAACCGAACCGTTTGTAAAGAAAATCGAACTAAATAGAAACAAAATAATCGGTTCGGTTTGATCGGTTAACCGAAAAACTGAAATAAAATCAAAAGTAAATAATTAGAGATTAACTGAATTTCCCCTCAAAACAGAAGAAGAGATTAACTGAATTAAACCGAACCGAAATAACCGATTGATTAACGGAAAAACCAAACTGAAATAATCAAATTTCATCTAAATTATACAATTACAACAATTTGATTGACTATATTGTTATACATGGTTTGGTTTTTTCTATTTGGTTTCGGTTCGTTTTGAATGGTTTGTTTTCGGTTCGGTTTTTGGTAGGTTTCGGATAATTTACGGTACTAACCGTACCCGAATCGAAAATTCCGGTTTTTCCATTGTAAAAACCGAAGCGTAGCATTTATTAACCGAACCGTATTACCCTGATTCGGTTGGATTTTCGGATTATTCGTATCCGTGTATACATCTAAAAAAGATATGTACTGTTTTATTTTGGATTTACTTAATAAGATAAATGAACGTAACAATCTTTCACAATTCTCTCTCAAAAAAGTCAGGAGTTACATTCACTACTATTCCGTCCGGGTGCATCCTAATGATCATCAGACGACCCAAAAGGAAAAAAGGACAGTAATTATAATAACTGCTCGTTAAAAAACAAAAGGAAAAAATTAAGGGAAACGGTTAAAATTGGAAATTAATCTTCGAACCCGGTTTTTCCCAAATTTCATTTCTAACCCGACTAAGATCTCTCCCTTTCAAAGTCCGGCCAACACCTTCATGAACGGAAAACGACGCCATTCTCGTCCTCGCCAAAAACTCATGCGGCGGAATCCGATCTCCGACGTCGTCCTCTTCCTCATCAATATCAAAATCTCTCCTCATATTATTTCGAAACTCATCTTTCAATATCTTCGACCAATCCGGCACATTCACCGGCAACGACGACGAAGCCGTCAGAGTCTCATAGACGCCACTCGTTCCACCTCTCTCGAACTTCGCCGAAGACATTTTTCTCGATAAACGAGAATTCGAAACCGGTTTGCGGAATTCCGGCGACGTTGCCGTCCAAACATCCGACTCATCTAGCTCGAATATCGTGTCAGAAGTCACCGGCGCGTGAGCGACTACGAATCGGAAGCTCGGTGTAGCGTAGTAGCCTTTCGATGCCGCCATTGATGTTCTGCAACAAGTATCAATCTTCGATGGAGAGAGGTTTGTATGATTTCTCACTCCGAAATGTAAATACAGTTAGTAATTTTTCCTCCTATCTAAAATTTTTGGGTTGGATCGAATGAAGAGTTTAATCTGCTTTTATAAAGTCTCTAAATGGATAAGTTCTCTCCTTTTTATTTATTTATTTTTTTATTTTTTATATTTTTTTCCCGTTCTAATCTGAACTGTCCTTTCTACTATTTCGTCTTTATTTCGAGGACGTGGAATTACTAAAATAGCCTGGAGACTTGTTATCTTTGCACGTCACGCCCTTATTTTAACTTTATCTAGTATGCCCCTGGTACAGGTAATTCTTCCATGGGTGGTCCATTTGAGAGTGGGACCATTTCATTCCTTTTCTTGACTGATTAAGCGAAAGCTTTATAGTGCAATCAGCGGTTGTAAGAAGGTTGTCTGCAAAGTGGCATACATTAGGCCTCTCATTTTTACTCTCTTTCACATGTCTGGCTTTTATCGTGTGTGAGATGTTAGAAATGAATGGTTGTAATGTATCTTCTTGCTGCAGACAACCTCTTATAACATTTGTATTATAAAATTTGTCCTGATTCAGTCCTCTTTTCAATTTGTTCCTTTTTCTTTTCTTTTCTTTTTTTTTTTTTTTTTTTTTGAGTTGAAATTGCTTCATTTCCCTGGCACCATTTCATTTCCTTTCATTTTTTTTTCCCGTTCTTTAATTTGGGGTTCCAATTTCCAAAAAGTATTTCCATAATTTAATTTACAAATTACTTTCACTCTTATTCCAAAAAAAAAAAAAAATTTACTTCGCACATTTAACTAACCCACGTTGTCCCTTAATTTTATTTTCATGAAAGTCCAGGAATGTATATATATATATATATATATATATCTAAATCTGAAACTTTCTTTCTTTGAGATATATGAAAATGTGATTAATTCAATTAAAATGCATAATATGTGCTACAAAACAATGACAATACAAGATGTCTAAAAGTTATGTTGTCTGATAAATATGATTATATTTACGCTTTTAGCATTCTTGCAGTAAAATATACATTTTGAAAAGAAGGTTTTTTTAAGAATCAAGACTTTATTTGGCATTTTATTCTGTGAATGAAATGGAATGTAATAAAATAATAGGAATGAAATGAAATAAGTTAATTCTATTATCACGTTGGGAATGTGAGAAAATGAAATGAAACAATTTATATAAAAGGTAATGGCATTGAGTGATGAGTAAGGTAGGGTAGTGAATTAAGGTGGCTGGAGTAGGGTATGTTATGGTTATAAATTAGGATATGGTGGAAGGGGTTGGGTTAGGTCGGGTGGGGTGAGGTAGAGTGGGGTGGGGTAGCCTACGTCATACCCCATCGCACCTCTACTCTCTTCCTGCCCCCGCCTCACCCACAACCCCACCCTACCTTACCTACAACCCCACCCTACCTTACCCACCACCCTATCCTACTCCCACCTTATCTCACAATAACGTCTGTACACACATCTTACCTCGCCTTCACACATTACCTACTCTACTCCACCATCACCCACCTCTACCCTACACACCATCACCTAACCCTACCCTACCCACCAAACTCTACTCCTACCTTACTCATCATACCACCATACTTTACTCACCACACTACCCTACCCTACCCACAACATCACCTTACCTTACCTCCCACCTGCACCTTACCCCCATCCCGCCTCTACCCACAACCCAACCCTACCCTACCTTACTGTCACTACATCACATACCTCACGCTATTCGACCCACTCCTACCCTACCCCTACATTCCAATCTACCTTACTTTACCCACCACACCACCTTACCTTACCCTACCCACCACCTTAAACAACCCTACCCTACCCAACCTACCCTACCTTACCCCCATTACCACTACTACTACCTTACCCACCACCCCACCCTTACCCCGCCTTTACCCACCACCTTACCATACCCTACCTTACCTCCGCTACCTCTACCTTACCCTTACCCACCACCCACCCTATCCCACCTTACCCATCACCTTACCATACCCTACCTGCCACCCCACCCTACCATACACTTTATTAATTATTATTCAATCATTGATTTCATTGATTTTGATTATTTACGTTTTTAATTTTAAATTTAGTTTTTTATATTTATTTAATCAATAATCAATCAAGGATTTTGATTAAGATCTTGTTGATTTTTTTTTGGTTTTTTATTTGTTACTTATTAAATTAATGATGATTAATTAATCACTATTCAATCAATGATTATATATAGATTCTTAGGATTTTAGTTAGTTTTTATATTTTTATTTAACTCAAGGTTTTTATTTATATTTTCATTTTTCGGGAGGTCCTTTTGATATCCAAAACTAACAAACAACGATCGGACGGTGTGGGAATCTTGAGGTGAACGAGAGAAAAGTTTGGGTAGAGCGGATCTAGCGTTGGCTAGGTATGATTATTTAATCAATAATGATTATTTAATAAATAATCAATCATGAATTTTATTTAGTTTGTATATTTTTACTTAAATCATTGATTCTTGTTTTATATTTTCATTTTATATTTATAATTTATTTTCGTTTATATATTATTAATAATTATTGATGATTCATTAATTATTATTCAATCATTGATTTCATTGATTGTGAGTATTTACGTTTTTATTTTTAAATTTAGTTTTTTTATTTTTATTTAATCAATAAAAAATCAAGGATTTTGATGAGGATCTTGTTGATTTATTTTATTTAATTTTGTTTTTATATTTTCATTTATTAATAATGATTATTTAATCAATAATCAATCAATGTTCTAAAAATAATCAATGATGGATTTTATTTAGCGAATATTTTTAGTAAATCGCGAGCGCACACGTTGTTTTGTTTAACAAATGCGCGAGAATATTAGGAGAGTTATTTTTTTAGTTATTAGGAGAGTTATTATGTTTTATGTGGAATAATAATATTTTAGGAAACTAATAGGTTGTAATCTGTGAGAATATTTTTGTTTAAATGCGCGAATATTTTTAGTAAATCACGGTGACACACGGTTTTTAAAAATGCGTGAATACTTTTACTTAATGCATAAATATTTTTCATTAAATTATGTATTTAATTTTAGATATTTTCAAAATGTAATCTAATGTAAGAATATTTTGCATTGATTGGAAAAATTAAAGTTGTCATTTTTTAATTATTACAACTTAATAAGATATTTCGTATTAAATGCAATAAATTTAAGAATATTTGTAATTAATTGGGATGACTAATAATTATGATTGATTCTGATTTTAATTCATTATTATTATATACTATATTAAATTGGTTATATTTCATTAATGTAATGTAATTTAAGAATGTATGGTATTAGTTTGTAGGAAATGATTTTATTTATCATAAAAATATTCTGCGTTAAGTGTCATTAATTTAAGAATATCTCGGAATTATTTGGGTAAGCAAAATTATAGGGATCTGATTAATGGGTGAATATTTAACGCATTAAATGATATATTTGTGTTTAGATATTTTTAAATACTATAAGTAAATGAAAAATATGTCGCATTAAGTGTCGTAATGTTATGAGTATTTGACATTATTATCTTTGGGATGGCTAATTTATAATTAAAATTGGTTATATTTCATTAACGTAATATAATTTAAGAATTTTTGGTATTAATTTGTAGGAAATGATTTTCTTTATCATAAAAGATATTACTGCATTAAGTGTCATTAATTTAAGAATATACGGAATTATTTAATTGGCAAAATTATAGGGATGCAATTAATGGTTTGAATATTTCGCATTAAATGATATATTTGTGTTTAGATATTTTTAAAATACAATTTAATGTTAGAATCTTTCTGCAATAATTGCAAACACTAAATTTATAAATTTTTAAATACTATAAGTAAATGAAAAATATTTAGCATTAAGTGTCACGATGTTATGAGTATTTGACATTATTATCTTTGGGATGGATAATTTATAATTAAAATTGGTTATATTTCATTAATGTAATATAATTTAAGAATTTTTGGTATTAATTTGTAGGAAATGATTTTCTTTATCATAATTGTATTAAGCAAGAAAAGATATTCTGCGTTAAGTGTCATTAATTTAAGAATATCTGGAATTATTTAATTGGCAAAATTATAGGGATGCGTTTAATGGTTTGGATATTTCGCATTAAATAAATGATTTTCTTTATCATAATTGTATTAAGCAAGAAAAAATATTCTGCATTAAGTGGCATGAGTAATTTATAATTGATTTATTTATTTTTCAAAATATAATGTAATCTAAGAATGTTTGATATTATTGTAGAGCAATTATTGTTAGGCTTATTATGCATTATTTGACATTATATTTGACATGTAAGCTCAAGAGATATTTCAAAATGTAATGTAATTTAAGAATGATTGGTATTAATTGAGATGTATTATAAATATGGTATGATTATTTTTATACGTCAAAGTGATTGTAGTTTATAATCAATTTTTATATATGACGTGTATTATATCTTCATAATAAAGAACATGATATTAAAAATTTAATAAATAAAATAATAGTATGACATATAAAACTTAACAACTCATATAACTATTATAGCATAAAATGTAAATCAAAATTACTCAGTTTTAATGTTTGGAATTTAGTTTCTTATTACTAATATAAAAAAAGAATTTAGTATCCAAAAAAAATTTGAAAGTCAAAAATAAAAGTAAAAAAATGAAAAATCATTAATGGAATCCCTCAACCAATAACTATAGGGATTTCCTTTGTAATTTTTGGTGGTCAACACATAGTCTAGCGTCAATTGTTCAAGAAAAAAATAATTGGTTTTGATTTTATTTCTCACCATCTAAGCATACCCATTGATGTAAATACATGAGAAAAAATGTCAATAAAAAGGTGATGACATAATATGAATACATAATATGAATACATTTATTGGTGTATATTATGTATTAATATTGCATATATTTTTTTTTATCTATTTAATAATTAGCTGATACATATTAAATCGCGCGTAATTGATACTGTGAGAGGTGTATACATTGTATTAATATAATATGAACACATTTTTTTAGGCGATAATATGAACACATTTATTATGTGTATTCTATATTATTGCATATATTCTTTCTATTATTGGTTTTTTTTAATTATTTGTATTTTTTTTTAAATTATTTTTTTAGGCAATAATTGTTTTTTTTTAATGTAATATGAACACATTATTATGCTCCCCTTCCATACATCATTGGCTGCAAAAACCAAAGAAATGATATTGCATAATGAAGAAATGCTGTAATGAAAACTACTCCTAAAATCTAACAACAAAAAAACAAAATATGAAAAATCATTAATGGAATCCCTCAAAAAGTAACGGTTTTTTTGAAAGATCATTAATCAATAATCAATTATGGATTTTATTTTCGACTTTATTATATTTTTTTTCTATATTTATTTTTTTCAAATATGTCATTTTATTTTACACAAAATTATTGTAATTAGGAAAAAAAATTATTTGATAAGTAAAAATATATTGCTTGATTGTCTATTAATTATGATTGATTTTGATATTTATCAATTATTATTATATACTATAGATATCATGTAGTCTGATTAATAAAAAAACTTTCTTATTTTGAAAATAAGGAAAAGTGAAAATACTGAACTCAGTTAGTCTTATTTACAACCTTAGGTTTCTTTCAAAAGCTTGGCTTTAAAAAAAAGCAATAGAAACATATGCGATACAAAAAGAATTATAAAAAGAAACAATAATAAAACACCAATCATAACACGATTAAATACGGTTGAACAACTATTTACCTTTTTCAATTGCCAAAAGGTTTGAATCAAAGCCAAAAGTAGGATGAAGAAAACATATACGATACAAAAAGAATTATAAAAAAGAAACAACAATAAAACACCAACCATAACACGATTAAATACGGTTGAACATTGGTTTACCTTTTTCAATTGCCAAAAGGTTTGAATCAAAGTCAAAAGTGTGAGATCTGATTCTGAGATAACCTACCAAAAATTTAAAGAAGGTAAATGATATATATTTAACCTACCAACGAAAAAAAGAAAAGAAAAGAAAGGAATAAGAAATGTACTGGAAAAATGCGGCGAGAGAGGTTCTTGGAGAAATGGAAATGAAAAAAAAAAAAGATGCAGAAAGGTTCTTGGAGAAATGAAATGAAAAAAAAAAAAAAAAAAGATGGAATAAGAAATGTATATATAAATGGGTTGGCGTGATTTTGGGTTACATGTATATTTGGCGTGTATATAAAGATGGAATATTTTATTGTTTTTTTATGGCAACTAATTAATACCCAATATTTTTTTAGGGTTTGGGTCGGGTAATTAATCTAAAACGGTTAAATCCCTCCTCCTATATATTATATATATATATATATATATATATATATATATATATATATATATATATATATATATATATATATCTACTAATCTCTGAAACAAATGCACTGTGAGAGATATATAAAATGTGATTAATTCAATTAAAATGCATAATATGTGCTACAAAACAATGACAATACAAGTATGTCTAAAAGTTATCTTGATCTGATAAATATGATTATATTTAACTTTTAGCATTGCATCTAAAATATACATTTTGAAAAGAAGGTTTTTTTTTTAAGAATCAAGACTTTATTTGGCATTTTTGTTCTGCGGAATGAAATGGAATGTAATAAAATAATAGGAATGAAATGAAATAAGTTAATTATTTATGCGTTGGGAATGTGAGAAAATGAAATGAAACAATTTATATAAAAGGTGACACATCGTTGGTGATGAGTAAGGTAGGGTAGTGAATTAAGGTGGGTGGAGTAGGGTATGTTATGGTTATAAATTAGGATATGGTGGAAGGGGTTGGGTTAGGTCGGGTGGGGTGAGGTAGAGTGGGGTGGGGTAGCCTACGTCATCGCACGCCTACCTCTCTTCCCTCTTCCCTTTGCCCCTACCCACAACCCCACCCTACCTTACCTACAACCCCACCCTACCTTACCCACCACCCTATCCTACCCCACCTTATCTCACAATAACGTGCCATACACATCTTACCTACCTTACACATTACTACTCTACTCACCATCACCCACCTCTACCCTACACACCATCACCTAACCCTACCCTACCCACCAAACTCTACCTCCTACCTTACTCATCATACCACCATAGCTTACTCACCACACTACCCTACCCTACCCACAACATCACCTTACCTTACCCCACTGCACCTTACCCCCCATCCCGCCCCTACCCACAACCCAACCCTACCCTACCTTACCCACTACTCTCTCACATACCCTACGCTATTCGACCCACTCTCTGCCTACCCCTACATTCCAATCTACCTTACTTTACCCACCACACCACCTTACCTTACCCTACCCACCACCTTAAACAACCCTACCCTACCCAACCTACCCTACCTTACCCCCATTACCACTACCCTACCTTACCCACCACCCCACCCTTACCCCTGCCTTACCCACCACCTTACCATACCCTACCTTACCCCTCCGCCACCTCTACCTTACCCTTACCCACCACCCACCCTATCCCACCTTACCCATCACCTTACCATACCCTACCTGCCACCCCACCCTACCATACACTTTATTAATTATTATTCAATCATTGATTTCATTGATTTTGATTATTTACGTTTTTAATTTTAAATTTAGTTTTTTATATTTATTTAATCAATAATCAATCAAGGATTTTGATTAAGATCTTGTTGATTTTTTTGGTTTTTATTTTGTTACTTATTAAATTAATGATGATTAATTAATCACTATTCAATCAATGATTATATATAGATTCTTAGGATTTTAGTTAGTTTTATATTTTTATTTAACTCAAGGTTTTTATTTATATTTTCATTTTTGGGGAGGTCCTTTTGATATCCAAAACTGCTTTCGACAACGATCGGACGGTGGGAATCTTGAGGTGAACCAGAAAAGTTTGGGTAGAGCCGGATCTAAGCGTTGGCTAGGTATGATTATTTAATCAATAATGATTATTTAATAAATAATCAATCATGAATTTTATTTAGTTTGTATATTTTTACTTAAATCATTGATTCTTGTTTTATATTTTCATTTTATATTTATAATTTATTTTCGTTTATATATTATTAATAATTATTGATGATTCATTAATTATTATTCAATCATTGATTTCATTGATTGTGAGTATTTACGTTTTTAATTTTAAATTTAGTTTTTTTTATTTTTATTTAATCAATAAAAAATCAAGGATTTTGATGAGGATCTTGTTGATTTATTTTATTTAATTTTGTTTTTTTATATTTTCATTTATTAATAATGATTATTTAATCAATAATCAATCAATGTTCTAAAAAATAATCAATGATGGATTTTATTTAGCAGAATATTTTTAGTAAATGCGGCAGGCACACGTTGTTTTGTTTAACAAATGCGGCAGAATATTAGGAGAGTTATTTTTTTTAGTTATTAGGAGAGTTATTATGTTTTATGTGGAATAATAATATTTTAGGAAACTAATAGGTTGTAATGCGGCATAATATTTTTGTTTAAATGCGGCAGAATATTTTTAGTAAATGCGGCTGACACACGGTTTTTAAAAAATGCGGCAGAATACTTTTACTTAATGCATAAATATTTTTCATTAAATTATGTATTTAATTTTAGATATTTTCAAAATGTAATCTAATGTAAGAATATTTTGCATTGATTGGAAAAATTAAAGTTGTCATTTTTTAATTATTACAACTTAATAAGATATTTCGTATTAAATGCAATAAATTTAAGAATATTTGTAATTAATTGGGATGACTAATAATTATGATTGATTCTGATTTTAATTCATTATTATTATATACTATATTAAATTGGTTATATTTCATTAATGTAATGTAATTTAAGAATGTATGGTATTAGTTTGTAGGAAATGATTTTATTTATCATAAAAAATATTCTGCATTAAGTGTCATTAATTTAAGAATATCTGGAATTATTTGGGTGGCAAAATTATAGGGATGCAATTAATGGCTGAATATTTCGCATTAAATGATATATTTGTGTTTAGATATTTTTTAAATACTATAAGTAAATGAAAAATATGTCGCATTAAGTGTCATAATGTTATGAGTATTTGACATTATTATACTGGGATGGCTAATTTATAATTAAAATTGGTTATATTTCATTAACGTAATATAATTTAAGAATTTTTGGTATTAATTTGTAGGAAATGATTTTCTTTATCATAAAAGATATTCTGCATTAAGTGTCATTAATTTAAGAATATCCGGAATTATTTAATGGCAAAATTATAGGGATGCAATTAATGGTTTGAATATTTCGCATTAAATGATATATTTGTGTTTAGATATTTTTAAAATACAATTTAATGTTAGAATCTTTCTGCAATAATTGCAAACACTAAATTTATAAATTTTTAAATACTATAAGTAAATGAAAAATATTTAGCATTAAGTGTCACAATGTTATGAGTATTTGACATTATTATACTTGGGATGGATAATTTATAATTAAAATTGGTTATATTTCATTAATGTAATATAATTTAAGAATTTTTGTATTAATTTGTAGGAAATGATTTTCTTTATCATAATTGTATTAAGCAAGAAAAGATATACTGCATTAAGTGTCATTAATTTAAGAATATCTGGAATTATTTAATTGGCAAAATTATAGGGATGCGTTTAATGGTTGGATATTTCGCATTAAATAAATGATTTTCTTTATCATAATTGTATTAAGCAAGAAAAAATATTCTGCATTAAGTGGCATGAGTAATTTATAATTGATTTATTTATTTTTCAAAATATAATGTAATCTAAGAATGTTTGATATTATTGTAGGCAATTATTGTTAGGCTATTATCATTATTTGACATTATATTTGACATGTAAGCTCAAGAGATATTTCAAAATGTAATGTAATTTAAGAATGATTGGTATTAATTGAGATGTATTATAAATATGGTATGATTATTTTTATACGTCAAAGTGATTGTAGTTTATAATCAATTTTTATATGAGCGTGTATTATATCTTCATAATAGCAACATGATATTAAAAATTTAATAAATAAAATAATAGTATGACATATAAAACTTAACAACTCATATAACTATTATAGCATAAAATGTAAATCAAAATTACTCGCTTTTAATGTTTGGAATTTAGTTTCTTATTACTAATATAAAAAAAGAATTTAGTATCCAAAAAAAATTTGAAAGTCAAAAATAAAAGTAAAAAAATGAAAAATCATTAATGGAATCCCTCAACCAATAACTATAGGGATTTCCTTTGTAATTTTGGTGGTCAACACATAGTCTAGCATCAATTGTTCAAGAAAAAAATGCGGTTTTGATTTTATTTCTCACCATCTAAGCATACCCATTGATGTAAATACATGAGAAAAATGTCAATAAAAGGTGATGACATAATATGAATACATAATATGAATACATTTATTGGTGTATATTATGTATTAATATTGCATATATTTTTTTATCTATTTAATAATTAGGCGATACATATTAAATCGCGCGTAATTGATCTTTGAGAGAGTGTATACATTGTATTAATATAATATGAACACATTTTTTTAGGCGATAATATGAACACATTTATTATGTGTATTCTATATTATTGCATATATTCTTTCTATTATTGGTTTTTTTAATTATTTGTATTTTTTTAAATTATTTTTTTAGCAATAATTGTTTTTTTAATGTAATATGAACACATTATTATGCTCCTTCCATACATCATTGGCTGCAAAAACCAAAGAAATGATATTGCATAATGAAGAAATCTTCAGAATGAAAAACTACTCCTAAAATCTAACAACAAAAAAACAAAATATGAAAAATCATTAATGGAATCCTCAAAAGTAACGGTTTTTTGAAAGATCATTAATCAATAATCAATTATGGATTTTATTTTCGACTTTATTATATTTTTTTTCTATATTTATTTTTTTCAAATATGTCATTTTATTTTACACAAAATTATTGTAATTAGGAAAAAAAATTATTTGATAAGTAAAAATATATTGCTTGATTGTCTATTAATTATGATTGATTTTGATATTTATCAATTATTATTATATACTATAGATATCATGTAGTCTGATTAATAAAAAAACTTTCTTATTTTGAAAATAAGGAAAAGTGAAAATACAAACTCCTTAGTCTTATTTACAACCTTAGGTTTCTTCAAAAAAACTTGTTTACTTTTTAAAAAAACAATAATAGAAACATATACGATACAAAAAGAATTATAAAAAAGAAACAATAATAAAACACCAATCATAACACGATTAAATACGGTTGAACACCTATTTACCTTTTTCAATTGCCAAAAAGGTTTGAATCAAAGCCAAAAGTAGGATGAAGAAAACATGTACGATACAAAAAGAATTATAAAAAAGAAACAACAATAAAACACCAACCATAACACGATTAAATACGGTTGAACATTGGTTTACCTTTTTCAATTGCCAAAAAGGTTTGAATCAAAGTCAAAAGTGTGAGATACGATTCTAGAGATAACCTACCAAAAAAATTTAAAGAAGGTAAATGATATATATTTAACCTACCAACGAAAAAAAGAAAAGAAAAGAAAGGAATAAGAAATGTACCTGGAAAAATGCGGCAGAGAGGGTTCTTGGAGAAATGGGAAATGAAAAAAAAAAAGATGCAGAAAGGTTCTTGGAGAAATGGGAAATGAAAAAAAAAAAAAATAAGAAATGATATATATAAATGGGTTGGCGTGATTTTGGGTTCTCATGTATATTTGGCGTGTATATAAAGATGGAATATTTTATTGTTTTTTTATGGCAACTAATTAATACCCAATATTTTTTTACCGGGTTTGGGTCGGGTAATTAACAGCAGGTTAAATCCTCCTCCTCTATATATTATATATAGATATATATATAAAGATATATTAGACAAATTCATAAATATGCATTTTTCAACCGATTATTTTACAAAATGACTACCTAATAAGTTTGATAGGGTAAGACACATCTTAAAAATTACGCGTCTGCTTTACCCATTTTATTCTACTTGTACCATCAACATTTTTTCGATTTACTCCCTCATTTTGTTTTTTGAAACTACTCCATCATTTTATAAAATGAGGGATTGTTTATTTTAAACTCGCATATTCTTAACTTAGATAGATTTTTAAAATTGATAAAAATTTCGCTATTTTTCTTTCAATTTTTTCAATTTCTTCGTTTGATACACCATTTGATATAATTGTATCATTATTGATATGATTCACGGTTGAAATTCACATTCAATAGTGAATTTTCATAGTAAAATAGCGAAATTCGATAGTTAATTTCATAAATAACGTTAGAACGTGACCTTTGTGCTTTTAAAATAAAGAACACGAAAAAAATTTGATAACTCATCATTTTTTATTTTTTCCGTGTTCTTTATTTTAAAAGCACAAAGACTAATGCTCTAACGTTATTTCAAAATTAATCGCCAATTTCACACCTATTTGTATATGAGTGTGGGCTCGTGCTCTATAAGCATTGTGTTCAACGACATCCCGTATTGGCTTAGGGCGCACTTTAGTTCCAAGAGACTCACCCGATCGCTACTAAGAACTGAAGAGTAATGATATGGACAGAATACGTGGATTCGTTAGTTAGAAGCACATGCTTATTTTGTCTTCCATTGCTCTTGCTTTCATCTATCCTTCCTTCCTATGTAAGACCACCCTGGCTTGGCCCCGGTTCTCGAGGCTGGGGTATTCCCTATTATGAGCCTACTCGGATCGTAACTAAATTAGTTTATTATATTTCGCTTTATCGGCCGGCTTTAAATGCGACCTTCGCATTTCCTGTTGAGATCCCAAGTCTGTTTTACTATGAATATCCAGAGTTGCTCGAAATTCATTAGTGAATGTGAATTTCGACCGTGAATCACATGACTAATGATATAATTATATCAAATGATGTATCAAAAAGAAGAGAATGAAAAAAAATGATAAAGCTTTTATCATATTTAAAAATCTATCTAAATTCATAATATGCGAGTTTAGAAATGAGGGAGTAAAAACGAAAATGTTAATAGTGTGAGTAAAATAAAAATGTGTCATTTTAATTAAATGCGGTTAAAAAATGATGATTTTATCTAATGTATATATATACACACTCACATTCCAGGGCTCTATATTTTGTTAAGGGACAACGGGTTGGCTGAAAGTTGATATATATTTTTTTTTCAATTGGAATAAGGGTGAAAGTAATTTGTAAATTAAATTATGGAAATACTCTTTGGAAATTGGAACCCCAAATTAAAGAACGGAAAAAAAAAAAAAAAAAAAAAAAAAAAAAGGAAATGAAATGGTGTTAGGGAAATGAAGCAATTTCCACTCAAAAAAAAAAAAAAAAAAAAAAGAAAAGAAAAGAAAAGAAAAAGGAACAAACTGAAAAGAGGACTGAATCAGTCAGTAAAAGGTAATGGAATGAATCAAAACTCATCAAATGGACCACCCATGGAAGAATTACCCCCTGGTACACTTTGTTCAAATAGCTATGGACAAATTCAGACATTGCTTGCTATTTTTTTTTTTAAAATCATAAATTATAGATTTTTAGCTACACGTTAGTTTTTAATACCAGAATTTTAGTTACAAGTTAGTTTTTTTTTTTTTTTTTTTTTTGTGTGTGATAAACTACAAGTTATTTAAAATTTTATTTTATTTTATACAACGAAATTACCTTATTTGAAGGACAATAATCCCACACGATATGATGAAAACTCAAACTCAAGATCTAAGACTTCGCTTTTTTTGGGTTGGAGTTTGTTTGAGTTTGTTTTTAGATCTTGGTGGATAATGAAATATAATAAAATTATTGAAATAATGATTATAAAGTTAAGATGTTTTTTTGAAATTTGTGTAGATAAAAAAATGATTGGTGGAAGAAATTGAAATAAATTAGTATAATGAATAAAATAATGGTAAAAAAGATAATAAAGTTGATAAAGTGAAATGATGAGAGATGATTTAATATTTTTTTATTTGTAGTTGAAGAAATGATTGGCAAGAGAATTGTAAAAAATGATTAATGAAGTGATATAAAAAAACTCCAAAAAAAAAAAAAAAACTCTAAAGAAAACAACACAAGGTCTTGAGACATCGGTTTAACCACTTGACTTAAGTCTCGTTGATAAATAGTTCGTGTATATAAAATGAAGACAAATTTTATAGTTTAATCGAATAAATAAAAGAGATAAAAATAAATAAATATGTTACATATCATTGATTCAACTTAAATACGATAATTGTGACATAAATTTTATCATTAAAAAACACTGTACATGAAATGGACAAAAAAAAATGGATATTTGTTTATAATGACTAGTTTGAATACTTAATAGGCATTTAGGACACCAAGGAATCTTATTTGTTTATAAGGACACATTTTATCTTGGTTTCCTAAATTGCCCTTTTATTCACTATTTTCACGTGAGAAAAAAAAAACGGCAAAGCTCCATGCAAGTCCCATGGCGGTGACGTCCTTTCCGTCGTTCTCACCGAAACGGGCGAGTAAGATTGAGGATTCCATATCCACGGACCACAAATGTGATCCTCGATTTTCAACTACTTAGATAATTGTGGATTTTTTTCTTTATTTTCGGATCGAGGACAAAGCCTTCACTTTCACTCGAATTTATCTCGAATTCTCGATGGATGCTTTGTTAGGTATGACGATTATGATTTGTATAATCGATGTCACGGTAATGTTGATCTCTTGATCAACAAGAAGATTGGTTTACCGAACAAATTAAACCGGGACAATGTGTTGGTTTGGTAGCATTGGTATGTCACAATCACATTTTGATAAGTTTGAGGTTGTGGTGTCTGTTAGGTTCGAGAATCTTGCGGATGTTGTCCTGCTCGTCCCAATTTGCGGATGTTCTTGAATGAAGCGATGATTGTGTTGGTACCGTGAGGTTGCATGGAAGCAAGGTTCCCGACTTGGATTATAAGCGAGGCAAAGGTTTTCTTACACAATCATTACATGTGTCTTTGTCTTATTGTAGTTTTTCGCGCTGCAAAGAATGGTTCTGATATTCGTTAGTCGTCTCAAATTGGTGATTCAACCTTATGATTTAGAATGGCTATGTGGTTTTTGCCTTGTTCTATTTTTTGTTAGCAACATGGCCTTGTTTCGGCATGGTGGGTGTTTTTTCATTTGGCCCTTTTACTACAATGGCACTTGTACTCTTCCGGCGTGGAGTTTTATACATTTCGAACGGCATATAGAGCAAAGTCGGCCCTTAACAAAGATGGTTTTGTTGTTAAATTTTGATGGTTAGGACATACTAAATGTGATGGGTGGTTAGGACATACTAAATATGATGGTGTCTCGCAATTGGTTTGATGTGGGGTTGGAGCTTACGGTGCTCTTAAGGCACATTTGAATATTTCTTTGATAGGAATTGGCCTTTTGGTGGATGCTCTTGATTTTGCCTTCAATTGGCATTTACTTTTCAACTTTTTCCATGATCGCTAAACATCTTTGAGTGAGCCTAGGCTTCACCTAACGCCTTAACAACTATGGTGTCACTTTTTGGATCAGGTGTGTAATGTTACATTAGCTCTTCTTATGCTATCAATGTGGTTAGCTTCAATTTCTAAACTATTATGGGACAATGTTCTCAGCATCTGCACTCTTTGTATGAAATGAATGTGTTATCTCCAATGTAAGTTGTCATTGTATCTTGAAATGGTCTTGTGGCGGATTAAAAAAATAATAAAAATTGAAAGGTGGGCATTCTGACATCTTTCTTTTCCCATTGTTGCTTCTACACTATAGCAGACATTTTTGCACTTCTAAGAGGAAACAATAGCAGCTAAATGGAAGGGCTGTATTATTTGTATGAGTGATACTATTTGTGGACTGTGGACCTGATCCATTTTTGTTTTTCTGAGCTTGCCAAATTGCTAATTTCTTTAAAAGTCTTCATTGAGAACCCACTTTTTCTTTATCAAACTTTTTGGGGTATCCAAAGACCCTTTTTTTTCTTTTTTTTTTTCTTCTTCACCGGATCATCACGTGTCAATGCATCAGTAAATGTCACTGCATCGCGTCGATTTTATGAAAAAAAAATTCAATTTTCAGAAATCAAGTCGGACTTTAAAGTACCCTATTTAAAGTGACCACATAGAAAAGTCATGATGTTTCGGACTTAACCATCTCATATTTCGGACTTAGCAATATCATATACATTTTGGTACATAAATTTGATAGCTTCGTAAAATAATTGTAACGTCACTGCATCAATAAATTTCACTGCATCGCGTCGATTTTATGAAAAAAATTTCGATTTTGAGAAATTAAGTCGGACTTCAAAGTACCTATTTAAAGTGACGAGAGGAAAAGTCCAGATGCTTCGACTTAAAAATCTCACTGCATTTACAGTTAGAGAATTGATGTAGTGACATCGATGTCACTGCATATACAATTTACAAAGTTTTTGTTTTTGCAATTTGGGTGTTGATGTCACTTCATAAAATGTTGGTGTTATTGTGTGTCACTGCATAAGGTGTCATTTTATAAAATGAGATATCAGAATAAAGAGGACGAAAAAAATATGAATTATAGTGAAAGAATTATGTTGATCGGAGTTTTATATCAAAAGATATAGCCGTTTGAAGTCGAATTTATAAAGAAAAAATCGATTTTCTCAAAATTAATTCGGAAAAATATCAACCGAGATATCAAAATAAAGAGGACGAAAAATATGAATTAGGGTGAAATAATTATGTTGATCGGAGTTTTATATCAAAAATATAGTCGTTTGAAGTCAAATTTATAAAGAAAAATCGATTTTTGAAATTAAGTCGGAAAAATATCAAATGTCATCGTGGTGTCGCTTCATCTCGGTGTCGCATCATTAAATGTCACTACATCGGGGTGTTCATTTGCATATCGATTGCCGACGCCATCGCGACCGCATCGGGGTGGTCATTGCATATCGATTGTCGACGTCCATCGCATAAAATGTTGATGTCACTGCATATCTGATTGCCGATGTCACTGCATAAATTATTGATGTCACTGCATATCTGATTGGGATGTCACTGCATAAATTATTGATGTCATTGCATATCTGATTGCCGATGTCACTGTTAGGAAATCACTAGTTTAACGCAGCGGAATTTAAAATTTTGATTTCCTTTTCTAGATCGTTCTTCGTTTAATGCAATAAACATGTTAAGTAGTTTGACGGTTATACCTTAGATGATCTACAAGATCGTCCGCTTTGACCGCCAACGGAGAGTAGTTCAATCGCGCAAGCCGTCCACGCGTCCGGCCTCTATCGCTAATCCACACGAACCCCTCGCGGAATCCTCCTTGGATTGCTTTATCGGAAAAACTCCGGTCGCTTTAGATCGGACCTTTTCTTCCTCACAAACTCACTATGGAGAGCTCTCTATTTTACACAAGAATTATGAACTCTTGCAATTGTGTTGTACAAAAGAGCTTGACACCCACTTCCTTTTTATAGAGCAAGTGGCGCCCCATATGTAGTGTGGAGGAGAAGAAAACCTTTTTTCCAATAAAATAAGGAAAATCAATTAGATTGATTTATCTCTTTAATTATAATATTTTGTCAATATCATATATTGATTATAATTATCTTATTACCATAAATCTATTTTTCCAAAATCAATTAATATCCTATATTAATATTATGGCAATATTTATTAATTAAAGTCACATAATCCAAAGTGTATCTCATACACTCAAAAGTGGCGCCCATTAGTCAACAAATTGACTTCCGGATATTCTTCTTTAATTAATATAATTCGTATATAATTAATATCTCGTATTTTATTTATTCATAATAAATAAATACCACCATATTAATTTACCACTATAACCTTTATAGTCTGAGATAAACTTTCCTTATTTGGTTATCAACTATAACCGCATTTTAATCCGACTCGATGTTCATATGTGTGTGACCCGATAGGCTTCCGAATATGTTGGCGTAGACACAAAGTGCAATTTACCAAAATGCCCTTTATACCTAACGATCACGGGATAGCGTCTAGCAACACACCGTGACCCCCAATTATCGGAAGAGTCAAAAGCAATGACTACTACCTTTCATGTGAAGCAGTTACCGTGTAACTTACAATCCTATCGCTATAATAATATCCATACGATCGTATCTCGAGTGTCAATACATTGACGATCGTATCTTATAATCTAGATATCATGCTCTCTCGGAATAACACATTTACTCCCACTTTGCAAAGATTCTCGAGAGCTAGACATTCCTTATAAGAAGGCCATTTCGGATATTCAATCCCAATCATAGGATCACGCGATTCCCGGACGACCAATCATGTATACTCCGCGTGCTTCAATATCATACCCAATCACTACCGCATGATCGCCCGTGGTTAGGAGAAATCTCAATAGTGTCAAAGCATGACAATCCACACCGTGATGCCATGAAGACTCGGTCAAAAGGATAATTACACAACCGCCACATAGTGTGACACTTAATGTAAGTGGGTCGATCTAACGTCGCATTCTCTAATACACGTCCACGCATACGGTCAAGTGATGTGATTCCGGTTGGAATCAGATCCGATGTTTTGCCCAGAAGTAACTAAGGGGAACAATGACGAGCTATTGATCCTGACCTAGTAATCCAACTAAATCGTAGGCGAGAACGCCCAACAAATGCTCACAATCTTTGGTAAATCCTCAAAGGTGAACCTTCTACGACGAAGAAAGTTCTCACTCGCAAGTGATATTCAAGTCTCACGACTTGGTTGAGTAAAACTCAATAAACTGATTTTTCATATAATAATTGTGTACTGAATGAAAAGCTAGTGTTTGCCTTATATAGGCTTACAACCAAAAGAACTAGAAAGACAAAAGCAATGTGGGAGAAAATCCCACTAGAAAATGCGCCTACCTCCTATTGGCCAGAAACGAAATGTTCCTATTGGCTAATAAAAGAATAAATAAATAAAGTGCTAAAATCCAATATAAAATAAAACCAACTCCTAATTAATTAAATAATATTCATAAATAGCACGAATGATGTATCCTCCGAGCATGAATCGGATCACATCATTCCCTCCCGGTTCGAAAGGATTCGTCCTCGAATCAATAGGACATCGTAAAATTGAGTACAACATACACCATTCTTGAACAACCCGCAAAAATCAAGAATGATATACCGGATCAAATAACGTCGCGATTACACAACTTCAAATGAAGGGCACGCGATATCACGATCCATGCGTCACTAAAGCAACGTGAAAAGTGTACATCGGGTTGATATAAATGTCGATGACGTTCGAGTGGTCAAACATATTCATAACAACTCAATGTTGGATAATCATCAACACGCCGCAAAGAAAAGGATCATGAAAAGTGTGCTCTGGTTTGCCCTTAATGTGATCACGATCAAGATAAATCAAAGCGAGATACGGGCTGCATTGGATGTATCTAACAACCCGTGTCCGCTTCATTTGGCGTATCCTCATGTACTGCAAAGAAGATGCAACAAAGCTGGAACAAGAATTGAGTAACACCGCAGCTTCTTGTGCCTCATTCAAAATCAACTCCTCGTGTTCTTCTTCAACAATAGACTCTCGAGACATCTCTACTTTCTCGACCACTAATTCAGGTTCATTCACCGCCACCACACTCTCACCTTCCTTCTTGTTCAACTCATCCTCACGAGTACTCACAACCTCCTCGGTTTTCTCTTCAATCAATTCTTTGTCTTGTTCTGATGCAAGTTTCAAACGATCGTTTTCCTCCATTACATGCCCTGCAAAGTTTTTAGCGAACCGAACCTTATCTTTGTGAGCCTCGTTGAGGATAACGCATAGCGAGCGTAAGCTTTTACCCTTATGGCGCAAGGTGTAGTTATTTGCATACCCATCATAAGTAACTCTTCTATCAAACTTCCAAGGTCTTCCAAGTAATAGATGGCTGATGTGCATGGGGACTACATCACATAAAACTACACCATCGAGTTTACCAAGATTGAAGGAGATTAAGGCCTGTTGGGTAACCCGCATTTCACCAACATCATTCAGCCATGTCAACGTATACGGTTGAGGATGGGGTATAGTAGGAATGGATAATTTACTAATCACATACGCATTTCTAACTAAGTTAGCACAACAATCAGGTTCAATAATCATAGAGCATAGCCTTTCACCAATCCAACAACGTGTACGAAAAAAATCGCTTTCAACATCACCTTGCACACTATTATCTCTTTCTGTCATTGTCTCAAAGAAAAGACCTCACAAACTCATGTGTTTGCACTCCCCTCTTTCTAGGTCGTATAAAACACCCTTGTCAAACGAACCAGAAAAGCAAGCGAAAGTAAACAACAATCAAAACCGACTCTCTAGACGGTACACTAGGTTTTCAGACCGAGAATAGGTTGAAAGGTATGGGGATGAGTGGAATAATGGGTGAAAAGTTTCTAAATGCGATTATTAAAGACAAGAAAGGAAAGGACTCAAAAGACGGAATGAATTCGGATGATCGCAAAATTTGACGGGTGTGAAAATTTTCACACCCAGTGTGGAACTCACGTATTTAATGACCAAACTAAGACGAATCTGCCAAAACTCAAAAGACAAAAGTTGTAGAACAGAGAGTTTTCTAAATGATGTCAAAATTTCAGATTTTTCAGAGGTCTAAAAGTGGCTCAAACAATCATTTTTCAGAAACTGGTGCAATCTGTCATAAATTTCCAGAATGAAGCAGTGATTTAAGGTGCCGATTGTGACCAAATTAAAACGAATTTGGGAAAACTCAAAAGACAAAAGTTGTAGATCGGAGAATTTACCATAAGATCACCAAGTTTTGGGTGATTCCGAATCGTATAGACCACAAAAATCGAATTCAAACGACGATTAACAGGTGCAGTTTTTCTGGGCAGATCGTGTGTATTGATCGGCAGTTTTAGACAAGGTATGTGTCGAATCTGGATTGGGTACAAAGACAAAAAATGTACATCGAGATGTGTTGGAGATGTGGTAAAAATTTTAGAATTTTTGGAGGGTTTTTGGTTAGGGATCGAACTGATACAAAAACGGGTCTGGGAAAAAAATTTAGGGTTCTTGGGATGAAGGTTTGAAGATTGCTTGTGTTCTTGGGGGGGGGCGACTGAAAAAAAAATAAAAGAACAAGAAGAACGATTTTTTTTTTTTTTGGAATAAAGGAAGACAAAAATAAAGGGATATTTGCTCACCGAAGTTGCTTGAGCTCTGCTATACCAATCGATGTGATTCCGGTTGGAATCGGATCCGATGTTTTGCCCAGAAGTAACTAAGGGGAACAATGACGAGCTATTGATCCTGAACCTAGTAATCCAACTAAATCGTAGGCGAGAACGCCCAACAAATGCTCACAATGTTTGGTAAATCCTCAAAGGGTGAACCTTCTACTACGACGAAGAAAGTTCTCACTCATAGCAAGTGATATTCAAGTCTCACGACTTGGTTGAGTAAAACTCAATAAACTGATTTTTCATATAATAATTGTGTCTTGAATGAAAAGCTAGTGTTTGCCTTATATAGAACTTACAAACCAAAAGAACTAGAAAGACAAAAGCAATGTGGGAGAAAATCCCACTAGAAAATGCGCCTACCTCCTATTGGCGAAGCGAAATGTTCTTATTGGCTAATAAAAGAATAAATAAATAAAGTGCTAAAATCCAATATAAAATAAAACCAACTCCTAATTAATTAAATAATATTCATAAATAGCACGAATGATGTATCCTCCGAGCATGAACTGGATCACATCACCAAGTGTCCTACACTTCGATGAGACGAGATCTATCCCTACCTTCTAAAAAGTAGAAGACATCCAATACGTCTTTAGTGCGATTATACTATCAATGTCCCATTTGATAATATGTAAGACTAGAGACATTTAAGTACCAACCTTGTTATAGTGATTAGAGATCTCATCAACCATAATCACTATCATGGTTTCTCTATCACAGATCGATACTAGGGGCGTTACTATATATATATACAACAAATAATATGAAGACAAACAATATATAATAACATAAGTGCTTTTATTAATCATAATAAAGTTATTACATGAACTAAATAGATCAGAATGACCCGACCCGGTCGGATCCGGTCCGACCGATTGGGTTTAGACACCTTTCCAACAATCTCCCCACTTGGCCTAAAGCCAATCACCCATATGCCTAAGCCCGCAAGTGAACATGTTTCTATATGCTTAGCTTGAGACAATGCCTTGGTTAACGGATCGGCTATGTTATCATCCGTGTGGACTTTCTCTATCTTTACATCTCCTCTATCTACTATCTCTAATCAAGTGATAGCGCCGTAGCACATGTTTGGACTTCGATGAGACCTTGGTTCCTTTGGTCGAGATATCGCTCCATTATTATCACAAAGTCTGAGAGGCACTTTGGACCTTCAATGGAGGAACCACACCAAGTTCGATAATGAACTTCTTCATCCAAATCGCTTCTTTTGCCGCCTCCGAGGTCGCTATGTATTCGGCTTCCGTTGTAGAGTCCGCAGAGTCTCCTCGCTTGGAACTCTTCCACCATTTGCTCCGCCAGTTAAGCGTGAAAACAAATCCAGATTGCGACTTAAAATCGCCCTTGTCGGTTTGAAACGGCATCTGTGTAACCTCGTAATACTAAATCATCGTTCCGAAAACCCAGGAACATATCCCTGAATGCGTCTCAAGTACTTAAGGATATTCTTGACGAAGAATCCAGGTGACCATCACCTGGATTGGACCGGTACCTACTAGTCATACTAAGAGGGTACGCGAGGCGTGCGGTCTTGTGCATAACATGGCATACATGATGGACCCGATTGCCGAAGCATAAGGGACTTTACTCATTTGTGCCCTTTCCTCCTCTCGTCTTAGGACTCATTCCTTTTGACAGTAGACCCCAGTGTGACATGGGCAACAATCCTTTCTTGGGTCGCTCCATGCCGAATCTCTTCAAACATCTTGTCTATGTAGGTGGATTGTGACGCACCAAGCAACCTTTTAGATCTATCTCTATAGATCTTTATTCCCGAGAATGTAAATTGCCTCACCCAAGTCCTTCATTGAGAAGTTCTTGGATAACCAAGCTTTGACTGATTGTAACATAGGCACATCATTCCCTATGAAGCGATATGTCATCCACATAAAGCACTAAGAACACAATGGCACTCCCACTAACCTTCTTGTAAACACAGGGGCTCATCTTCGTTCTTGATGAAATCAAACTGTTTGATTATCTCATCAAAGCGAAGATTCCAACTCGAGAAGCTTGCTTTAATCCATAAATGGATCTTTGCGGTTTACACACCATCCTGGCGTCATTGGTTGTGAAACCTCAGGTATGTCATATACACTTCCTCGAGGCAGTGTTCCCGTTAAGGAAAGCCGTTTTCACATCCATCTGCCGATTTACGTAATCATGGTATCTTTGCAATAGCAAGCAAAATTCTAATGGATTTTAACATGGCAACAGGCGAGAAGGTTTCATCATAGTCAACTCCTTGTCTTTGCTTATAACCTTTTGCCACCAACCTAGCCTTGTAGGTGGTCACGTTACCGTCCATGTCGGTCTTTCTCTTAAAGACCCATTTACACCCTATGGGAACTATTCCTTCAGGCGGATCAACTAAGTTCCAAACTTGGTTGTCTTTCATGGATTCCATTTCTGAATTCATGGCTTCTAGCCATTTCTCTTTGTCATGCCTTAATAGCACTTCCTCATAAGTTCTAGGGTCCTCATCTTCCATGAGATACACGCCAAAGTACCTTTCGGTTCACGGCGTTCCTGGTGGATCTTCGAGTGCTGCTAGTGTGTCCACGGTAGAGTGGTGTCACATCCGTGTGTGGCAAGTCCTCTACTTCCATCAACCGACTATTATCCGTAAGTGGTTCTCGAATTTCTTCAAGATCAATTTTACTCCCACCGACCTATCCGAATAAACTCTTTCTCCGAGAAGTGGCGATCCTGGCAACAAACACCTTTTGTTCCTCGGGATGGTAAAATTGGTACCTTTTGGTTTCCAGGATATCCCACAAATAGACATTTGTCGGACACAGGCTCTAATTTGTCGGGCATCATCCGCTTCACGTAAGCCGGACAACCCCAAGGTTTTTAGATGACTGGGCTCGGTTTTCTCTTAGTCCATACCTCGTATGGCGTAGAGTCAACCGTCTTTGATGGAACTCGGTTCGATGTATAGGATGCGGTTTCTAGAGCATACCCCAAAATGATTTTGGAAGAACTACGTAGCTCATCATGGATCGCACCATGTCCAACAAGGTGCGGTTCCTCCTCTCGACACGCCATTCATCTGGCGCGCTCCGGGAGGAGTCCATTCAGTAGAATCTCATTCTCCTTCAAATAATCTTGAAACTCTCCATCTGGTATTCTCCGCCTCGATCGGATCGAAGTGTTTTGATTTCTTTACCTAGTTGTTTCTCCACCTCACTTCGATTTCCTTGAACTTTTCAAGGCTTGATTTAAACTTCATTAAGTATATATAACCATAGCGAGAATGGTCATCGATGAAGGTGATAAAATAAGAGTATCCTCCTTTGGCTTGAATTGACATTGGGCCACACACATCGGTATGTATGAGCTCAAGCAATTCATTGGATCTTATCCTTTGCCATTGAAAGGTGACTTTGTCATCTTGCCAAGTAAACAAGCTTCAGTGTATCAAGCGATTAAGTAATCGAATTGATCCAACATTCCATCTTTATGGAGTTTGGAAATGCGATTCTTATTTATATGGCCAAGTCTACAATGCCATAAGTAGGATTCATTCAAGTCATTTGTTTTGGCTTTCTTGTTATTTATATTAAGAACGTCAACATTCATATCTAATATATAGAGACCATTGCTAAGTATGCCAAGATTCCATAAAAGATTCCATCACGTGAAAAAGAACAACATTTATTCTCAAACGTAAAAGAAAATCCATCAACATCTAATGCGAGAATAGAAATAATGCTCTTCGTAGAGCGGGAACAAAATAACAGATTATTAAGTTCTAGACTAGCCCAATCGGGCAATGAAAGAAAATAAACTCCTACGGCCAAGCGGCGAACACTTGCTCCATTTCCAACGCGTGAGGTCCACCTCTCCTTTCCTCGATCTCTAGTTCTTCTTAGTGCTGCATATTCGTACAAATATGAGAACCACAACCATGATCTAATACCCAGGTGGTTAGACTTAGAAGAAGTAATGTTGATCTCAATCATAAATATACACGAAGTCGAAGCATCGAATGCTTCTTCTTGGTACTCTCAAAAGCCCTTGCGCTTTCTCCTCCAATGTCCGGTCTCACCGCAATGGAAGCAAGCATCCTTGGATTTGTCTTTTTGCTATCTTAGGCGTTGGCTTAGGTGCGACCTTCACCTTCTTGGACTTTTTCGGGCTTTTGCCTTGCCCTTGCTTGAAGTGACCAACAACACTTGCTTTCCTTCCCTACGATGCCTTCAAAGATTTTCAACATGTTCAATAACTCCGCTGAGAGCAATCTATCTTGTTCATGTGATAGTTCATCACAAACTGCGAAGAATGAGTCGGTAGAGATTGCGAGAATCAAGTCAATACTCAACTCGTTCCAACTTGTGGCCCGACTTCCCAAGCCTCTCTATGTACCCGATCATTTTAAGCACGTGTGACCCCACAAAGCGATCCCGGATGCCATCTTACAACTAAACAGGGCCTTGAGACCTCGTACTCAAGATCGAGGCCGAGAAGCATAAAGCTCCTTCAGGTGGACCATGATAGAGTAGGCGTCCATGGACTCATCTTTGTTTCTGCGATTCGTGTCATAGAAGCAAGCATGATACATGTAGCATCGATCTTTAATCGAAGCGATTGTTGTACTTCTCGACAACATCTGCGGCCGAACCCTCGGCGGCTTTTCCGGTAGGGCCTCGCCCAAGACATAGCCAATCTTCTCGTGCCTCAAAACGATTTTGAGGTTTCTTTCCCAATCGAGAAAATTAGTTTCGTCAAGCTTGTTATCGATGATAAAACGAAGGTTCAATTTGTTTGACATTTTCTACAACAATAAATAAAAGATAGAATAAGTAAAAGCTCATGTATAAAAACCCCAAATTTGCACTTAATGAATCTATAAGGTTTTTACTCCCACTAGCCAACTATTCCCTATTGGCTTTCAAGAAAATAATTCCTTTAGTGGGCAAGATCCCATCGAACTACCCCGACCCCAACTTTGGTGATGGGCGAAAATAATTAAGCAATTGGACAACGATTTGTCGATCGTATCTTATACGATTCTTGTTGTTTGACCAGTCAACTCTTTGACAATATTTCATCTTATGAAATTAGCCAAACCACTTGCCTCTAAATCCAAACGCCCCGCTTTGGTGGTGGCGAGAGAATTCTTAGTCGAGTCTTAACCCCAATATTCTTGAGATCTCTTTCGATCATATCTCAATAACGACGATATACCTGGAGGTAGGTCAACCCCGCTTTGGTGGTGAGTTGGGTCCGAACAAGGGCTCTTCACCGTCGTTATAATATGGGGAGGCAATTCCGACTTGATTTTTGATGTGGGAATAATTTTAAATTAATTCACTTAATTAATTTGGTTTAATTATGGTCTCATCTACTATGTGCATATTACTACGATATCATATAAAGTAAAACATACACAACATTCCGCGCATAAAATAACCGGTATGATCATGGACTTTTTTCTGAGTGCGGTTTCGAATACAAACCGATTTAAACCGCTGGTCACAAACTAGGGGTATCTGCAACCGCCAATAGGATCTTTATTCTTTGTCGTCAATGGGTTCTTTATTTCTCCTTGGCCTCGAACTTCTTGCTCCATTCTTGTTACATAATAAATAATTACACCCGCCGCACACAGGGGAACTCGAGGAATGGGATAAATGCAAAAGTAAACTGGCCACGCGTTCATAACGGCTGCAGGACAATTTTTCAAAAAACCAACATAAAGAAAACATTCCCATCTATCCTATTGGTGAGTCATGATCAATCGGAGTCAATATAATCACATTATATCTACACATCTAATCCATACAATTTTATCTTATGAAAAGATTAAATTCTAATTTTAACTACTACTACTCATGCGTGCTTTTTATTTTATCACATCAAATAATTAAATAACTTTTAATTAATTATATGATTTAACCAAAATTAAAATTAACATTTAATTTTAAATCGATTTCAATTTTAATTAAATTTGAACTATTCAAAATAAAATTAAAATTATAAAGTCTCTATTTGTTTCATTTCCAAAACTAAATTTAGGCTTAGGCACTTAGCTTTCCAAAATCAAAATTTTGGAAGTGGCAAAGCTAAGCTGTCCAAATCAAATATTTGGAAAGGCTTGCAGCTACTCCAAATCAAATATTTGGAAAGGCCAAATTATTTTAGTCTGCAGCGCAGCCACTTTCCAAAATCAAAATTTTGGAAGTGGCTTGAGCTAAGCCTATTCCAAATCAAATATTTGGAAAGGCCAAATAATTTTGGTTTAGGCACGCAGCACTTTCCAAAATCAAAATTTTGGAGTGGCTTGGCGCAGCTGCATTCCAAATCAAATATTTGGAAAGGCTGAGCCTATTCCAAATCAAAATTTGGAAAGCCAATGTCCCATATAGTTTCGATGGTCAAACTATTTGAACCAATTGGTTGGCCATATATATATACAACTAAACAAACGAGATATCTATGCACAATAAAATATCACAAAACGAAAAGGTTGATTTCCCCAAAGGAAGAGGAGAGCCGACGGACGACGACCGAAGGCCACCGCGCGCCGCCGCGCCCGCCGCCGCCGGGATGGGGCGCCGCAATGATCGGCCGACCCTATGAACCCTATATTTTTTTTTTTTTTAACGTTTAGCGATTTAAATCTTGCATCTATCGATTAAATACTACGGGGGTGGTCAATGCATCGGGTTGGGTAATGCATCGCGGTGGTCAATGCATCGTTGTGGTCAACGCATCGTGGTAGTCAATGCATCGCGGAGGTCAATGCATCGGAGTGGTCAATGCATCACAGAGTCTCTACATCACGGTGGTCAGTGCATCACGGTGTCTCTGCATAAATTGTTGATGTCATTCATATATGATTGTTGATGTCACTGCATAAAATGATGATGTCATCGCGATATCGATAAGCCGATGTCACTGCGTATATGATTGTCGATGTCACTTTACATATATGATTGCCGATGTCAATGCATCGCGGTTGTTGGTGCATCGCGGTGTCTCGCGATCGGTTGTGGTCATTTGCATCGTAGTGTCTCTCCATCGGGGTGGCTATCGCGTCGTGGTTGCCCTGCGTCGCGGTGGTCACTCCATCGGGTTGGGCAATGCATCGCGGTGGTGAATGCATCGCAATGTCTCTGCATCGCAGTGTCTCTATATCGGGGGTTGTCACAGCATCGTGGTGTCTCTGCATCGGGGGTAGTCACTGTATCGGGGGTGGTCAATGCATCGCGGTGTCTCTGCATCGGGGGTGGTTACTGTATCTGGGTAGTGAATGCATCATAATGTCTCTGCATCGCGGTGTCTCTGCATCTCGGCATCTCTGTATCGTGGTGTCTCTGCATCAGGGGTGGTCATTGCATCGGTGGTGGTCAGTGCATCGCGGTGTCTCTACATCAGGGGTGGTCACAGCATCGCAGTGGTCAATGGATCTGGGGTGGTCAATGCATCGTGGTGTCACTTCATCGGCGCGTCCCTGCGTCGCGGTGTCTCTGCATTCGCGCGTCTGCGTGCATCGGGGTGGTCGGTGCATCGTAGTGTCTTCAGCGTCGGGGTGGTCATCTGCGTCACCGTGTCTCTCAGCATCGGGAGTGGTCATCGCGTCGGGGTGGGAAATGCATCGCGGTGTCTGCAGACGGTGGCGGCTGCGTCGAGATGGTCAATGGATGCAGGGTGGTCGATGCATCGCGGTGTCACTTCGTCGGCGTCTGCAGTAGTGGGGGTGGTCGGCTGCGTCGCGGTGTCTGCGTCGGAGGTGGCGGGCGTCGGGGTGGTCATCGACTGCGTCGGTGGTGGTATCGTCGCGTGTCTACATCGGAGGTGGCCATTGCGATCGGTGGTCAATGGATTTGGGGTGGTCGATGCGTCGCGGTGTCTTCTTCAATCTGGCGCGTCTCGCGTCGGGGTGGGTGTCACTTATCGCGGTGTTTCTGCGTCGCGGTGTCGACTTCATCACCGCGTCTGCGCGTCGTGGTGTCGACCATCGCGCGGTGTCTGCGAATGCGGTGTCGACTTCGTCGCGGTGGTCGATGAATTGCGCGTGATCGGCTGCGTCAAGTGATCAATACATCGGCGTGGGTCAATGCGTTGCGGTGGTCACTAGAAAAAGAAAAACAAAAAAAAATAAATGCAGAAAAAAAAAACTTTTTTATCATCCAGAAAAATAAAAAATAAAAAAACAAATCAACACTACAACCAAATAAGACTGTGAATAAGCAGACCCAATATTCCAGAATTTGGACCCAACGCATTACTCTGAGCTTGATTGTCTTTGCCTAAAATTTGTGAAGTCTTCAACTTTGCAGCCTTGAAACTCTCTGTTCGAACAGACCCCGGTTTCCCACAGTTCGGACCCGTCGAATTTCTTTGACATTGATTACCATTATCAAAAATTTGGACAGTATCAGCAAAAGTAACAGATTTACCTGCTGATTTCGTCATTTGAGATTCGGATAAAACTCGACGGTTGATAGTGACTATAAACGGTGCCACCGGTGCTACCATTGTAGGGGAGGAATCAGCTCTAATGGCCGTCGCTTATCCTTCCTGTTCACCCGAGGAGTTCAAAACAAGGAGCTTTAATGGCGGCTCCAAGGTTTCAGTCGCTGGAGAAGAATCACTTGCAACCACCGGAGTTTCTTTTTCTGCAACAATGGGGTCCAAAACAGCTTGAGCATCCATCGAACCCCCATCCTCAGGCACTGGAAGAGCTAAGAACGGTGAAGCCGCCTCCAATTTCTTCGAGTTTGGAGAAGACGATGATTGCACCTTTTTCTTCGCGCTTTTCCCCATGAGGGGTCAGATTTGGACCAAATCGGTCCCAAAAAATCAGCGAAATTTAAGCTACTATGTAAGAAAGAAGATTACAATTAATTTCTGGAGAAAAAAGTAGCTGACAAGCAGATTAAGCTTAGCAAGATCGAAAACGGCTTGGTCGCCGGGGGAGGAGACTCTATCTCACAGTTTTTTATTATTATTATTAATTGAGGGTAGATTGGTCTATGTACTAATTTTGTGTCCTTATAACCAAATAAGATTTCTTAATGTCCTATTTGCCTAATTATGTCCAATATGTGTCCTTTTGGACCATTGCCCCAATAAAAAAATGTCTTGTTGCTGACTGGATTAAAATTAATTAATTTTTCATATGCTGTCTCATTCTATCATATGTTAATAGGACATTATCGACATTATTTGATGTTTCGTCATTATACAATGTTTGGTCTTTTTTTTTTTTTTTTAACACGAAATGTTTGGTCATTATTTGATTGGCTGAAATGCTAATAATTGTCATCTAACTTCAAATCATTTCATTTCTTTTTCAACCATCTAAGGACAAACGTTCCGGCAACAACAAAGTCTTAGAATTTACTTTATATTATTGATTAGTTATTTGATTTTACATGAGAATAAAATATATCACTAATATTTATGACCACATATTAATAATTATACTTCTATAAAAAATAATAAGTAGTAGTATTTTACTTTCTGCGTCAGTAATTGTTTTCTTTCAAGATTAGTATTTTTTGATATGATTTTTGTAGTGATGTTTTGATTGGAGAAATGTGAAGCGGGTACCCTTAGATATATATTTTTTTTTTTTTTTTTTTTTTTTTTTTTTTTTTTTTTTTTTTTTGATACAAATGTTCTATTATTCTCGTGCCCAATCTAATATGGTTAGATGTGAGCTTAGACATAGTGTATTTCATCAACTAGGTTGAAAATATTGCTTATTTAATTAGTTTCCTTATGATAGTCAGTTTTAATGTCATATTATAACAAATCATAATCCAGGTCTGATCTGACAACAGTATAATTAATTAATGACAAGATAACAAATCATAATCTGACATTCTTCTGACGGTTTGTATTATAAAATTTGTGATCAGCCAATTGTGCGTTTTACTTGTTTATTTATTTTATTATGACTCTTAAGCCTACCATGAGTTGTGTTGGAATGCATCATGTCTGAATATTTAGTATCATGCCAACCCTTTAGTTGTCATATGTATTATATATTGCTTTTATTTTATTCATTGGCCTATACATTAAATTCATCCAAACAACTAAGAATTTTACTTCTACTTCAATGCCAAATCAATCACATCTTTTCCTATACAACAACGAAACATGTTTTTCTCAAAACCCATTATTTTTATACTATTCTAATATAAAACATGCATAGATAAATTACATAGCTGGAAACTGCACCCAAATGGAGAACTAGCATTAACATTTTATAATATAAGGTTAAGACATAATATATTTGATAATTTAACTTATTCATTTTCTGTCAGATGAGGACCATATATCAGAGGCGGACCCAATTGCAACAAGGTGGGTTAATGACCCACTTAGATTCAAAAAACGATATAGTTTTATTGGTAAAAAGCGTAAAAATACTACTAATGTCCCACTCGATATTTGAATTTGTTAGGTCAAAATCGATCTGTATATATAGATCATAGCTAGTTATTGAATCTTTTATAATTCAAGTAGAGTTGATAGCTTTGAATTATGTGACGTTACATGTGGGATTAGAGCCGATTACCATTAGTAAATTACGTGTCATGCCTTAAAGAAGGTAGGAGTCATCTTTAAAATCTTTTGATAGTGTCAAACGACGACGATCGACCTCCACCGTGAGAGACGGTGGATGCCACCTCGAAAATTTTCACAAACAAGTACAATTGCTCAAAATAGTTTCTTGATCTATTATGACTAGTTTCGAATTTCGGAGCGTTATAAAAGCAAACGTAACTTATGTAATTAGTGATGATCCAACCATTTTGTCTTCTTTAATTACACTACTACAAAAAAAGCATAAAGATCACAGTTTTTAAATGTGATATATTCGCAATAGTCACGGTTTTCAAAGTGTGGCATATTGAGGTGTGACATAAAGTATTTTAATTCAATCACATTTAATAACTCTGATATATTATAGTTGTTATCACACTTAAAACCGAGATCAATTATAATTTCAATCTATTCAAAAAAAATTATAATTTCAATCACACTTAAAAACTAAGATCTATTATAGTTGTTATCACACTTAAAAACCGAAATTTATTATAATTTCAATTACACAAAAAAACTGAGATCTATTATGGTTTTCAATCACACTTAAAAAGTGTGATCTTTTTTTTTTCTTCCAGTTTTTCCAGAAAAAAAAAAAGAAATACATACACGCATACTTTATGTCTCTACTAGGACTCAAACCCAGATACTCTAGATTAAGAATTCATAGTAATTACCACTGGGCCGATGTCTTCTTTATTCTCATTTTCGACCATGGCCAAAAAATAAATCTATTTGAGTATTTATCAAATACATTTTATCACATTTAATAACTGATATCTAATTATAAAATATCATATTATTTTAATCACGGTTGAAAATTGTGATTGATTGATGTAATTGTCTCAATTTTTTTAAAAACCGTGATAATAAAAAATTAATGCGTTTATTTTACTTTATTTGTTCAGTTTTTTAAAACTAAGATCTTTGTCATTTTTAAAGTGTGATATTTATCCTTTTGTAATAGTGATATGAAATCAATCACACCTAAAAACCAAAACCTAAATATGAAATATGTAACCATTTTAATCACGGTTAAAAACTGAGATTTATTGGTATAATACATCTCGGTTTATTCAATAGTGATAAAAAAAAAAATTAAGTGTGATATATATATATATATACACACACATTTTCTTTGTCGCAGTTTTTCTAAAAGTGTGATCTTTATCATTTTATAAGTGTGATCTATGTGTCTTTTTGCAGTAAAGGTAGTAGTAGTGACGGTTAAAAACCGTGATCTAGATATAAAACATCACATCATTCAAATCACGGTTAATAAGTGAAATTGATTGATATAATGCATCTTGGTTTTTAATAACTGTGATTAAAAGAATTAAGTGTGACATATTTATCATTTTTATAGTAGTGACACTTAAAAACCGTGATCTAAATATAAACATCATATCATTTAAATCACGGTTAAAAAGTGAGATTGATTCATTGATTTATCTTAGTTTTTCCATAACTGTGATTAAAGGAATAAAGTGTGATATATACCTCTTTATTGTCTCAGTTTTTTTAAAACTGTGATTTTTTTCATTTGTCAAGTGTGACATATATCACTTTTTGTAATAGTATTAGTTTTTTTTGAAGGATTATCTTTATTTAGTTCAAATATTATCACGAATCACAGTTTGATCAACCGCAATTAATTTACACTTTTTTCCTTACTAATAAATCAAAATTACCTTTCTATCCTTGTAATCACGGGCAGATACACAACCTAAGAGGGGACAAGGAAAATACCTCCACTAAGACCCGAATTTTTCTTTTTGCATTTGAAATAAAGTTTTGTTATTAAAAGAATGCAAAAATACGATTGGTTTTTTCGGTCGAACATCATCTTTACTGCGTTGACTAAAAAATATTTTCTGGATCCGCCAAGGGGAAGTTTTTGCGTAGTGTGTATGCTGCGTGAGTGCAGACATTTGCGTGTGCTGTGCTCTGTCCACACGATTTCATTCTGCGTTTAATCGCGTGTGACTCGGATCGTCTTGCGTCGTCGTGTGTCTTCACGTGAGACACACTATACAAAAACTTCACTCCGCCAAGGTTTCTAATCAAATGTAGGGTATTACATACGTCTACAAGTTTACTAACCCATTGTTTCTAATGAGTCTAGCTTACTTAAAGTATAATTATATAGTACATAATTTCATCATAAAAAATTTAAAAGAAATATAATCAACTTGCACATCTTTGTCAATAGGGCATTTTCGTCGCGTCATTTGAAAGTGAAACTGAACGTTAAGTAAGCATTATTTTATAGATAATGATATCTCTAAGATTTTGATTTTATATATATTATATTACTATTTTATAAGTGCATAGCAATACAACTCTTCCATATGTCCCTTTTGGTCAATTTGGTGTTGCTATTAGATTATATTCTTTATATGTGTCATCTTAAGTTAAGGAAATACTACGATTCACTCAGTATAAAAAAACTGGACCGTTCAGTTTACCGTTAGATCAATACTAAACAAATAACAAGCGTCGGATTGATTTGATTCATTCTTACTTATTGTGTACCATAAAAAACAATTAATGTGTTAAACCTTAAAGAATTTCAACTTTTTTCCCTTATACTCTGTATTCTTGCTCTTTTAATACGGTATGCCTTTCGGAATGCTTTGAAATAACTATACAATCTATTCAATTTTACGTCTTATGCGTCTGCCGTCTAGGTTCTCAATTTTGCCCAAAAGATTCACGGGTTTGCTAAAAAATCGTTTACAAGCGCTTTGATTTCTTGAATTGTCTCTTTTCATTCCATTTTTTTCCCCTTGGGAGTCTTGCTTTGGGTTCGGCCAGGTTCAGTGGTCGTAGAGATTATGATCCATGCTAGATTTTTTGTATTGTTTTTAATAATATATATATATATTTTAAGTTATAATGGGTTCAGTGGTTGTATGATTATTGGCTCAGAAGCCCTTCAATTGTCAAAGAGCGTCGCGCCAAATTTCTTGAGCAGTTGGGGTGGTATCCCCGAAGATGATAACGAGGACTTCAGAAATGAGATCAACAGAATAATGGGGAAGAAGAGGAGGATGAAGAGGATTGATTAGGTGTGTTATTGTACACATTAATTATGGTGTACTGAAAAAATGATCCAACGTACGTAATTTTTTATATATTTTTTCAACGGCATAGATTAAAAAACTGGACGATTAGAAACTGGACTGTAGTCGCTCTCCTTAGGTTAAGTACCATGTCGTTGTTTCTTTTTAGATTAATCGAATAACAATTGAGGTTAAAATTAATCTTCCTTTTTTTTTAGGAGAAGAAGAATTTTATTAATCAAGGGTCCGCTAAACATGCGTTCAAAACGTCACCCGAGAGTAAGGAGCCCGAAGATGTACGGGCATATACAAATAAGCCGTGTCTAGCTAAAAAATGCACATGGACATTCCCAATGCGCCGAATAGACGAAAAAGAAACTGTGTCAAAACGAGGTAAAAAAGCCAAACAGTCTTGAACTAAACAACTCGAAATTTGTAAGATCCATTCCTAACCGCCGAAGCGGAAACGCACGTTAGACAATCACTTTCCACTACTATTCACCGGATCCTAGGTGCACCGCCTCTTCTAATTCCAAGGAGAAAGCCTTAAGCTCCATATACTTCATCGGATCACCTGGGTCAAAATGATATGCAAATGAGTGGAATACGATTGCTGTTGAATCCCTAAAATCACTCCAATACCATTTGCAACATTTGTAATCGATGCATCAACGTTGCTTTAACCACACCCATCGAGGCCTCACCCATTTGTCAGATAGATGGGGCAACGACGCTTGGGAATAACAGATTCACACAAAAAAATATTCATGAATAGAAAGTAAAATTATATTTTATAAATGCATGTACCAAAAAAACTATAAATCGGATTAGAAACTTATAAACCGTTACACGAGTGCAACATTCAAGATTAGCAAGTACAATTATATGTAATATTGATTATTCTAATGAACCGAAAAACAATAAAATAGATTGGAAAATTTATAAACCGAGACGCGAGTGCGACATTCGGTCGATTAACTCGATTATTTGCCTAAGGTATGATGTTTGTGATGCATAATACAAATCATAAATTTAAATTTTATATATCCATATGCCAGAGTAATTAAGTCAAATGGCTATCTTATGATCAACTTAATTTGTTTTCACAGCATGGCATTGTTGACCGTTGACTTTACCTTCATATATGTTCGTCACTGCATTGTACCATTAGTTTTTCGGATACGAAAAAAAACACACTCTAATTATGCTTAAAGAGGAGTTCGAACCCAGATCGCTATGTAAAGGTAAGTCTAACCAACCGCTAGACCGTTGTACTGAGTACACTACGCTGTACTTCACCGTGTATATTTAGATATTCCATTATGGGATTAAGCAAGTATTTTTTTATTTTAAAACAAACATAATTATCAAAATGACTACTTCTTGTTAACAATGGAATATATCGATTTATCATACATAATAACATTAAATTGCCCGATATATCAACCGGTCCCGCTTGATCGATCGATCAACATGTCAAAAGGCCCATCCGACCAATTGACTATAGGCTTTCCAAATCAACAATAGACGTGACTACATCCTTGACGTGAATGAAACAAAATGACACATAAGATATATGAGAATCCGCTTCACTATTATATAATTACTGCTATTTACTAATTACCGCATATTTTTATTTTTATTTATTTAATCATCATGGTTATGAGCATAAGCTAGTTAATATTGCTGGTTATATTGCGCATGTAGTAGAGGAAGCGATTGAATTCTCAACATCTTTACGTTCACGTTTATCTCATCCGCCTCCCCCTTGTTGACCGTCTTCCTGGTCAACGCCACCGCCGGGTATCATGAAGATAAATTCGGATGCTGTAAGTATGGAAGAGCATCGGCTATTGGTGTCTTGATTCGTAACCGTGAAGGGCATATACAACATGCTATTTCGCGGTGAATAATGGGGGTTCTTGATGTTGAACCTTCACAACTTATACCGATCTTTACTTTCGCGCTTTTTCGAGATTTAAAACTTATTGTGGGATTGTTGTGAAAACTTACTTCATAGCTTGTACTCAACGCCTTCAATCCCAAATGATGGTTTTTCGTCATTGGGGTGTAGTATGGTAGCGGATTGTTTGACTCTAGCAAGGAGTTTTTATTTATGTTTCTTTTCTTTTGTTGATTTAACCGACAATCGCTCAACTCATTATATGGCGGTATAGCCCTTACATGCATGTCTCTAAGGGCTTAGTTAGTTCGGGTGTGACACCTACCCACAACATTGTGGATGCTTGTTTGTTGGATAGATTTAATAAAGTTGTGACAACCTTAAAAAAAACGTTGAGAAATTAAACATATACATATAAACATGATATGGAGTAATGCTACGATCACGACTATTCAAATTCAACGAATTAAACAACATGTTATTATATAATTGGTTAAAACATGTCTACATTATAATCAATTAATCCTACTTCATAAACAATAATATAAAGGTATGTTGTATCACTATTATTATTATTATTATTATTATTATTATTATCATTATCATTATTTTTGAGGGTATGTATCACAATTTAAGTTGTATTATTATTAAATGTTTTTTTTAGTGTTATCAATATGATATTTATTACGTTAGCTTATTTGTCTTCATTGGAGGGGTATTCAGTTTGTGGGTATGTGGGGGACACCCTTCTAGAGGTTCAGGTCCCCATTTACTGGACTTTTAATGAATCGCCACGTGTGTGTTCTTGTATGGTTTATTTTATCTGCCTGAATACAAGGTTGAGACATGGTGACACGTGAAGCGGGTCCAAACTGATAATTTTTTTTGTGTGGGTGTGTATTTAGGGCGGTTGTATTGGCCTTGGTAGAAAAAGGGCATAAAAAAATACTATATGACCCACCTAAATTGATGGAGTTTGGCAAAAAAAAAAAAAAAAAAAAAAAAAAAAAAGAAGAAGAAGTTGTTCTTGAAATATTTCAAGGAAAAACAATGTATGTAAAAGTTGTTTTTCGACGTGGTGACCCACCATAATACACACCAATCAAAATTTTAGACGTCTTTAATATAAAAACTGGTGTAATGGCTTCTTGGCATTTGTGATATAAAGCTTCGATAACAAAAGCTTCTCTATGTACCTCGGAAAACATAAGCCAAGTGAGAAGGCAAAATTACAAAGTGTTCAAAAAGTGTGCCACTATCCAACTTTAACATTACAAAAGCTTGTCAATTGCCTTTAGAAAATAAGCCACTACTATTGCTCTTTATTGAATCGACTTGCAGATCTCGTAACCATACAATTTATATCTTATGACTCCGAATATCATGAATGTCGCTTCACTCGACGTGGAGTGGGTACCCAAAACTTCCCCCAACAATTTGCATTACATAATTTCAAAAATAGTTAAAACCATGTTTCACACGTTGTTTTATGTGTTATCTTCATTTGTAGAGATCGATACCCGTCCAAACATCGACAATTGAAGGTTGAGATCAACTATTATCATATCATACGCTATAAATTAAATATGAGTCATTTTAACATAGTTTAGTAATGTGATCGAGTGCCATAAATTTATGACAATAATGTCTAATGTAACATTTTGACCATCATAAAAATAGTTGTACGTAGTAAAGTAATGTAACGTTGGTAGACTCTCATACTTAATTTCTTATGGAAAAACTCATTATGGGCACATTCGATAGATATAGATATAGCTTTGGATGGATATTAATCATCCTGTCTTGATCTCGAAAAAGCATTTGAATACCAAGGGAAACTCAGCTTGATTTGGTTGACATGTAATAATTAATAGGTCAAGTTCCATGCGATTGTGGATTCTTGAAGATAATCATCATGATCAAAAGATGACCTGTCTGTACTAAGTGGACGTGGAAAAAGGTAAAGGAATTTTACAAAGCGGATATATATTCTTGTGTTGAAACAATTCCCTAAACCTTAATGAAGATATTCATGTCTCCAAAGATGATGATGATGATGATGAATCAATTATCTTCTGCAACATTGAAGATTGCACCTAGCTACTAGGAATTACATTAAAACTCAACAGCTATGGTTAATTAATTGCCATGTTTCCCTTTCCGATCTGACCGGGAAGTGGTTGATCTCAAATTTCGTTTATAGTTTTTATGACTATTTTTCTTCTAATGTGATCATAATATCCCCCAAAGTCCTATCTGATATATTTAGACGTAAAGGAGATTGGGGCCGGGGATTTCCTTTGGATTGTTTCTACATGCTCTCCTTGAGTTATTTCGGTTTTTGTATGCTTCACTCTTCGCTTGTTTGTGTTACGTACGTTAATTGTTTTTCATTATTTCCGCTTTGTGTTGAGATTTACGAATTTTTAAGACATTCCGGAATCTGTAATTAATGTTGTGTCATCATCTCACCAAGGCAAACTTGGCTTGATTTGTACGGCATTCGAATGGTCTTTCATGCAATTGTGGATTCTTGAAGATTATCATCAAGACACGACATGTAAGTGAACGTGGAAAAAGATAAAAGGAAATCGGGAGATTTCTTTTGTTAGCCTTTTGACTCTTTAGAAATTTACTATGCGTACAACGATTGATATAATATACATTTGCAATACGTGTTGAATGCGATGAACAAAATCGGGTTTATTTCAACCATGTATATAGATGTGTCCTTAATCACGATGCTCATGATATGATGGAATAACTGAAACTAATAAGGGTCGAGTCTTTCATTCATTTATCTTTCGCATGTATTTCTGAGCCAATACGGGCGTAAGATTTCATGATTAAATAATTTTGAGTCATGTAAAATGCTCCGAAACCAAATCCCCCCATATTTTCATCTGAAGAAATAAGAATGAGCTTTTTTCTATATTAATATTGTGATAAGAAGAAATTAAAAGTCATAAAAACTAATATATTGTCAAAACGCAAAATCCGAGATCAACCACTTCCTGGTCAGATGGGAAGGGGAAACATTCGTAACGACCAATATTGAAGTTTAATTCCTTGAGAAGGTAAAATCTTGAATATTGCACAAGAACAATTAATGATCCATGCATAATCATCATCATCGATCTTTCGAGGCATGAATATATATCTTCGTTGTAATTGTTAAAGCGGGCGGCGAAGGAATGAAGGTGATTTACAATAACTCCTCAACACAAGAATTAATATCTGCATTGAAAAAGCCAACCGGATGAACAACAACACCATTGTACGGACCGAGAAAACTCATGTCAACTTCGTTTATCTTTTTCCACGTCGATCCACTGATTATCTTCAAGAATTATAATTGCATGGGACTTGACCTATATATTGTATGGCATGTGAATCAAAACCTGAGTTTCCCTTGGTATTCAAATGCTTTTTTCAGATCTTGACCGGATGATGATGATATTATAGATTCCGGAATTGGAATATGGAAATTCTCATCATTATATCCGTCACAAGCTATAATCTATGATGCACGATATCTCGCGTCCGCAAGCGTATCCCGTGTCCGATACATCATTATATCCGTCACAAGCTATAATCTATGATGCACGGATATTCCGTCCCGCAGCAGATCCCGTGATCCGATCGTGATCGGATACCGATACTCGATCCACTGATACTCCGTTGACACGATGATTCTGCAAAATCAGTAATTTTCAAAAGTTGGATCTTTTTATGGGATACACGATTCGATTACGAGATACGAGATCCAAAAAAACGTATCTTAAAGAATGAGTTTGACATTAATATGTATATACATATATATATATATATATATATATATATATATATATCCTACTATATAATATAAAAATGAAGGGTTTTGATATTGGTGACACGTGTCACCCTCCTATTATTGGCCCGGTTTTTTTTTTTTTTTTTTTTTTTTTTCCATATATGCATTATTTGTCAAACCTAACACACCTAACCTCCTCCTCTTCCAAAACGAGAAAAGTCCCCAGCACCCCCTCCCCTCATCTCCAGCCGATTTCATGTCTTCTCTTCCATGTCGGGCAAGCGTTTTGGAGCCACAAAATTCATCTTCCTTCCTTGTAGTCCGTACAGATATGACAGGAATGAAATCATTCCGTTACTAACTCTCTTGAACAGCTTAACCACTCAGCCATTTCTTTTTTTTTTCCCTATAAGGCAAGAGGCTGAATCATTTGCCATTCCACGCATCAATTCAACTGCAGGTAATATCGATTATTTGGTTTACAGGTTTTCTTATGGATTTTTTTTTTGCAAATTGGAACACGAAATCTAATTAATGTATTCTTTGCTTTTGCATGTCTTATATAGGATTATGGGAGCTGCTTCAGTAGAATCCATAACCAGAAATTGTTGTGCTAAAGGTGTGTTCCCTTCATCTATTCTTCTCAGATTCGCATGAAATCGGTGATATTTATTTTGGATTTTTTAAGGGTTTCTTGATCTGTGATGTATTATGTGCATTTTTTTTCCTATGGCTGTCTTATTACTGAGATGCATTTACCGTTTTAGCTCTGTTCACCTTCTATGTTTTAAGATCATTATTTTCAAACATAAATGGTTTTTACCATCGTATCAGTCAGGTGTCCTCTGTTTTAAGTGTCTGTGTGATGCTAGGTTTACAATCTGTGAATGTTCTTGGTGTGATTTCGATTATAATCTGGGATTTCGATTATTAGGATAAAGATTTAATCTTTAAAGATAATTTGGTATAGGATTTTTCGCCAAAAAGGTGTCGGTTATGGAGGTGAATTGAAATGGAATTGGTGGAGCATTTCATCCGGAAGCGAGAGCAAATTGTGGGAACAAATAATGCTCCTTTACAACCAAATGTGACTGGAAACAGTTTGCCAGTTCCGGCGGCGGCTGCTGGTAGTTCAACGGCGGAAACTGGTAGTAGTAATGGTGGTAAAAGCACGAAGGGAGAAAAAGAAAGTCAATCTCCAAAAAAGACAAGCCGGAGTTGGTCTCCTGAGCTTCAACAACTTGGTGGTTCAAATGGTATGCATCTACAATAATTACATATAATTAAGGATTTAAGATTAATTTTTTAAATTTCTGTCTTTACCGAAGGCTTGATTATGACTTGTTGCAGCTCAAGTTTTTATTTTTTATTTGATTGCAATGAATTACTACTGAATTTCTTAAGGAGTACTGAGTGCAAATGATTTCAACTTTAAAGAACCAATTGTAAAGCGAAAGCCATTGTTTACTATTAAGGACTCCACAAACAGCTATTTCTCTATTTAATTCTCTCTTTTTTATGATCGTTAAGTCCCATGTATAATTTGTCAAGCTTTATGACTCTCAAAAGACTAATAAATTAGAGCTGAGCTAAAATCCTTACTTTGTTTGTTGTGAGAGATTTCAAGAGCTCAACTCACGTGCAAGAGCTGAATGTAATATCTTGGTGGTTTGTATCATCATTGTAGATTAACTAATGTTCTATAATTTTTTCTTTTCTTTTCTTAGAGTGCACCGTGTGATTAACATGTCCGCACTGCCAATTAACAATCCCGTCATTATGATTTTTTTTTGTTGACGTCACAGAATGCTAAATATGGTCACGGAATGCTAAGATGTAATGAAGAGAGGAGAAGTGCTCGCTCGTAAATCTTTTTTTTTCCCAAATTCATTTGGGATATTCTAAACCGATCATTTGGTTCTTCATTCAATTCAGTCTTGCCGTTTTGCACATTTGCATCTGTAAGTTAAGGCTTTACAATCCATATTCCTTTTGTTTTTATTTGTGTCTACAATTTTGGTTGGTTAATTGCAAGAATGTTGTCTTTTTTTGGAATTATTAATTTAAAACCACATGTTTTTGGCTAAAGTATTATATTCTATAGGGAATTTGGATCTCTGCTGTATATGTGTGTCTGTAGTGCGGCTTGTGCCTACTGTGTGTGCAAAAATGAGGATTCAAAGTATTTTTTTTAGCTGCTGCATGTGAAATACCCATGCTGCCATCCATCTCCATTTCTATAGGATATTTGTACAGATTTTATAAAAGGTTGTTCTGTGTATGCTGGTTTTATTGTGCAACTGGGCTCTATTGAGTCTCTTCTCTTGCCTCAGTTGAGCAATTTTTGGGTCCAATAGCTTCAGCAGTGTGCAGTAAAGAAGATAGCTTTTAGTGTGAGCCATGGTGAAGGATACAGAGTACTACGATATGCTAGGAGAGGCAGTAAATGCATCTGCTGCAGATATAAAGAAGGCTTACTACATCTAGGTGAAATCTCTGACTTCTTGAGTGTTTTATGTATCAAAAGCCATTAAAGATTATTCTCTTTAGAAAAATATTGAATCATTGCGTATTGTTTAGGCCCTTTTAGCTAAAAGATCAATACTATTAAGTCTTTTCAAAATTGATAGTTGTGCTTTTCTAGGTTATATATTAAGATTTCTGCTTATCTATGTATCTATAAGGAGCTATGCATATTGTATAATTTAGCCATTTGGTTAAAATTTTCATAAATCCTTGGTTTCTTCTCCAAGTTCCGGTCCGTTGTTTTTATAATCCAGCTAAAGAAACTACTTTGAGAACTGCTTAATGATTTGAGATAGTTTCTGTGTGCTTCTTTCTCCAGGTAAGGGTAGTTCACCCGGACCAAAACCCCAATAACGCCAAGGCTGCTCATAATTTTCAGGTACATGCCTTTATGTTCAACTGTTCATTCATCCTAAATAGTTGTATTAAGGGTATTAAGTGCATAATCGCCTGCCATATGTATGCGATTGGATGATGTATATTACACAGCAGATAACTAATATAATTGCAAATGTTTACTACCTTACATCATCTCTCACACGTACTGCTAACCGTAGTACCCTTACAAGGTACCCTTTCTTTTTTCTCTTTGTTTCTTTCTTTTAGTTTATCCATATCCCCATCGATTCTCACCGGTTTCTTGCAGGTGCAATCATGAAAGGCAGAGAAGCTGATAATAAGTGAGTGAGTTTAAGTCGTAGATGTGATTTCAATTTTGTGTTCATATTATTAGATTTGTTCTCGTAATAAATCGATTCGTTTTGTCCTTTTCTAATATGGGAATGGTAGGCTTTCTGTGAGGAAAGAGGAGAAGAATGCAAGTAAACGAATTGTGGTCAAGAAAACCGCAAAGAAAGGAAAGACGGCTGAGCCTCCAAACAAACCTAAGGTTCCGGGTAGCGGATTCTTCCTGTTCATGTATTTATTCTTGGTCTATGTAGTTTGTTGTTTTGGATGAGTTTTTTATTTATTGAACACTGATTATGTTGTATTTCTGTATAATTTTGCTAGACTTCAAGGAAATATTCCAGAAAGAGGAGAAGGTGTTTACAGCCAATTGTTTTTTTTGGGGCTATAAGACCGTCTATATTCCTGACATGACATGGCGGTATTAATGAAATTTATTTGTTTATTTTGGTTTCATGATCAAATTTTTTGATGAATTTTGTAGCTTTATAATGATGATGGCACAGGCATGTGGAACATATATAGCCTGGATGAATTTTAATTTGAATTTATTAATGAGTTTTGCTTATACTCAGTCCTTCATCCTTTTTTCCAGGAGGATGAACATGATGATATGAAAAGTTGGTGGGTGGCATAGCTTGTGGAGGTCGTGGTTTTTGTGACAAACTGATTATTTTGTAGTCCAGGATATGTTCCGACTTGGTGGTCCTTTAATGGGGTACTGCTCTTGGATGGTTTTCTTTTCCCACATGGTGTAGATTTTGGCATTGGTTATAAATAGTTGTGTGTTATCTTGGCGGAATGGATCGAGTCCAAGTGATGAATATGAAATATATGAAGGTCCGAAAGGCCTATTTTCAGCTATGAAGCCGAAGGAACTACCCAGCTATAAGCTCATATGTCTTAGATCCGAGAAAATGCATAATTTTGTATCCAATAAACCACACACCTTTCATGAAAAATTCTGATATTTCAACTTTAGCACCAGAACTATCATTTCCATAATGTGGATGGAGCTCTGATAGTACGCGCTCTTGTTGGTCGGTAAATAGAGGATTGGAATGGTTGGCAGGTCCAAAACAGTATCTTAGTAGGAGATTCAGTACCTTCAAAATCTGAACCCTGACGATTGTGGCTTTGATTCCCTTGATTCTTTTTTCTTCCCATACTAAGACTATAGATACCGGAGGTAAAAAGGGTGACAGAATCAATGTCCCAGTTTTAGATGTTCAAACTTTGATTTTCATTTCCCTTATTCCCTGGCCTTAAAAGTTATTGACCTCTTACTGTTTACAAACATTATAACATATTCAGACCACGCAGGCTGATAACCTTCGATGTTGGTCGATAATTTCTGCATATGTTCCTTGTAACGTCCATTGGATTGGATGGTCTAAGGTGTAGTAACACGATCACCGATTTATTGACAACGATAAAACATGATTTGTTTTAGGGGAGGAGGGTTGGGTTGGGTTGGGTTGCAGCCTTCCTTGCATCTTTTTAATGTGTGATATGAATTGAATGTTCATTCTTGCCTTTTAACATGGAAGGTGCGACAACGAAAGTGAAGATGGCTTTGTATGTGTGTCTGTCTTTGACGTAAGATAGCTTTCGGCATTTACTTAATATTTTGCTTCTTGGAATTGATCCTCACTGTTAGCCTTTTATATTTGAAATTAATGTGTGAGGGTCATATGCAGGACAATTTGTGGTACTATGTATGTTGCGTAATTTAGCTCAAACCGCAGAGGATTTGCATCATCAGACATCAGCGTAAATTACCTTGGCATTTTTTTAAAATTAAGTTGCTCATATATTGTGCATTTGATACAATAAGCTTTCATAACTTGCATCTTCCAGATTATTTTGTGTAGCAGGATTTAGTTACATGAACGCCGTACAAATTTGCATTGATGTGTTTTCTTTTTGCAGAACATCACTTGTAATTATTCTTCATTTTGCGGCTTATGGCTGTGAAGATGATAGAAGGGTGGGTAATTGGTTATCCAAAGAGGCTATGATGATATTCTATTCTTTTATGAGCTAAGGATTCATGCCGTGGGGAATATCCGACCGTATTATGGCGACACACGCCGTGGAGAATATCCACCTGTATTATGGCGATGCATCACCCAGATGCCTTGTGAGCTTCCCTTTCTCATGAAGAACTCTTTTGCAGCCATAATATGGTTTTCTTCTCCTTATATTACTTAGATCATTTCGTATATGAGCCTTATCTTTTTGGACTTTTCAAGGTTTGAAAAAAAAAAGCCTCAACAAAAGTTGATTTGTTGCATTATGCACTTTTTAACCAAGCTTAGTTTGGTACCTTTTTCCTATTTCCGAATGCTTTTGGTATGATGGAGATAACTTTTCAATTTTGCTGGTATTTACTCTGCACAGCCGCACAACATGGTTAAAGTGTTTTGCTTCAAAGTTTTACTAAAGCGAACTGAATTCTTGATGTTTTCTTAAGTAATGGATCAAGATTCACAAAAAGCGAACTGAATGATATTTGGGCAAAGGACTGTCTTTTCTAATGCACTCATTTGTGTTTCTAATATTAATGTCTGGTTATGTTATTCGTATGCTTGTTTATGTTTTTATTCTAAGATATACAATATTATTGTTTGCGTTAAAGTTTATCGTTACGATACAATGTTGTGCTGCATGTAAACTGGGTTGTTTTTGTGGTTTTGAGAGGTTTACGAAAGATGTGTTTGTTGCTTCTTTTTCCCTCTCCCCTACAGTTGTTTATTGACAAGAAGTTACTTCCATGGAGTTGATAGATATATGGTGCAAGAATCCAATTGTTGTGTTGTGATGTGCAAGTAGCAACAGTATTATTGGAAATTTATCAACTGCATGCTCCACAGCTTCTAATCCTTCAAATATAATACTTCGATGGTCGTCCATGGTCTTTTATCAGCTCTTTGTAATGAGGACCAACCCTATGGCAATGTTGTATTAATGTATGTTAACTATTAACAACTTGTTTGTTGTAAAAGATGAATGTGTTGTAGCCAAAATACACCATTAATATCGATAGGCGTTCACTGCTTGCACGTTAATGCCACTAGTATATATATATATATAGAGGAAGGGATTTAACCCGTTTTCCTTCAATTACCCGACCCAAACCCGGTAAAAAAAAACAAAAAAAATACTTAAAAACCGCCGCATGACTCCCTCACTTACAGCCGCATGACTTCCCCACCTCCTCCTCCTTCGTAACTCCCTCACTCCTCAATCTCACCCCACTCTCTTCACTCTCTTTCAGAACCGTCTGAAAACTCCCCCACGATTGGAAACCTCCACCTCCGTACCCTCACTTCCCCAAACCCACTCCCACTAACTTTCTCATCCCACTCCCCGTAACTCCCATCCTATTTCTTCCCACTGGACACAATTAATTGCCGGCACTCCATACTCGCATCCCAATCCTTTGAAATCCCTATTCCTGAAACCAAGCATAAGATCTTCGGCAGCGGCGGTGGCGCAATTGAAGAGGCGGAGGAATACGTGACGGCGGCGTCTTCTTCGTGGTCGTGTTCGAGTCAGGGAAGAGTATGTCGTGATGAAATAGAGAGGAACGAGGAGACGGAGTCATCTGTTGGAGCTAAGACGGTGACGTCGGTGGATGATGCTAATTCAAGGGAGGAACTATTATCCACTTCGATGAAGAAGGAGAATGCTGCAGAGGAAAAGAGCGCTGTCCTATCTGTTTCTGTGACTTTTCTGTTCCTGTTAGAGCTCCTTGTGGCCATTGGTATTGCGGTAATACCTGTCGGTATTTTGTGTTGACATTTTATTCATTTTCTTGAGCTTTGATAGTATGAGTTTATTTACTATGCTTGCCAAGGAACTGTGAAATTGTCGAAATGCAATAACCTAAGTATGCGTTAGCTTTGGATATCCTGTCCACAGTAGATTTTGGAGCTGAGTAGCTGCAATTATGCTGTAGATACTTCGTCTCTGTCTATCTTGGAAGACAGATGGACTTGAGCAATCTGATTGAGCGAAGGGTGTGTCATTTTCAGCAAATCGTTTGTACGCAGGAACCCATGTTTTGGGAAAAAAACGCGTTTGGTCGCAACCAACTTCCGCAAAATGCTCGAGCAGTAAATCTCTATCTCCTTTATCTCATCAAACTTCCTCCCTAAGCCTAAAATTTCTGGAGGTTGGTTTCTAATGCACCCTATTCTCCGGGTATGGTCTTCAGTTTCTTTTTAATTGGTAAAGTTATGTGTTTTTATGAGTATTAAAATTAATAATTCGTGCATCGTCTGTAATTTTAGCGATTCTTTTTGGAAGATCCTTTTCATACTATAGTAAGGTCGACGATTTCCATTCAAGCGCTTCAATCAATTGTGGAGAATATCTAAGAGTGATACGTCAGAAATTTCAAAGTAATTGTCCTATATCCTTTCTCTGTATTGTTTATTTGAATAATTGTACATGTTTTGGAGCATAAACAATTCATTAATTGAAACTTATGATGCAGGAAATTTTCATCGGAGGTTTAGCAAAGGATACTACTTCAGGTTAGATTTCATTATTTCGTGTTTTTTTTTGTAACTTTGAATTGGTTTTTATTTTCATTCATTGGCTCAAAACTGTAAAGATTGGGTCTTTTCTTGACTTTTTTTTTGTTTTGCCCTTAAATGGAAATTTGTGAAGTATTTTGGGAAGTATGGGGAGATAACGGACTCGGTGATTATGAGAGATAGGGAGACTGGACGTCCAAGGGGCTTTTGTTTTATTACTTATGCGGATCCCTCTGTTGTAGATACTATGATTGCCAAGGTTCACGTAATCAACGACAAACAGGTGATTGATTTGCTTTTTCATATTTTGCGTATTTGGGGGTGCTTCCCAGAGTGGTGATGATTTTTGCTCTTTCCGTGTTTATGTGAATTGACCGGCAAACAACGTGAAAGGTATGTTCTTTTCGTGATTCATGCAATAATATTTTCATGATCTTCATCTTTTTCAAAGCACTCCTATTAGTTTTCATTCAGAACCAACTCATCCTTTTAGTGTTCATGTTTTTTTTTGATTTGCAGTTTCATATATATATTCGAACATTTTCTTGAAAATTTTGAAAAATAGGGCCGGCCTCTGATGCCCAAAAGTGATATTTGGTGGACAATGGACGGTTTTCTGCTTTTGCCATCGGTAAATTTCTGCTTTTTACCATTTCGTTCCCGCTCTTTTGCGTAAACATGTTTATTTTTAATTGTTATCAAATTCTTCAGGGATTTTGGATTTTGGTTTTTGTGCCATGCCTATTTGAAAATTGCTCTTTCTGCTATGTCTGCTATGTGAAGTTGATATGGATATATTGTTGTGTAGGTGGGTTTTTGTGATCTTATATTGGCGGCCTTTTGTGATCTTACCTTGGTCCTGAAGTTCCTTTCTATGCTCTGGAATGCACCAGTACTAATGTTTTTTGGTCAGTGCTCAAATTAACCTGTTTAAAATGTAACCCATTTGAATCTCAAACAAAGACTCATCGTATAGTGCCCTGCATCATCTCTATCTTATCAATCTCTCTACATACGGCACTTAATGTTTGTGTTTTAGATGGCGTGGAAGAAGATGAGAAGGTACATTTTCCTACGTATTACTCTATAATCCAAAAGTCATGTGCATCCTCAAAATGGATTACTATATTCTTTATGTAGATTGATTTTCTATACATGACACCATCACTTGGTTTATCTCAGATTGCATAAATTTTATTTTGCATTTTTTCTCGGTTGTTTGATATGGAAGTTATGCATTCAATAGGGCTGGACGATGTGACAATGCGATTACTACATGTTTGATTTTGTTCAATTGATCGATTATATATTGTTTGCTATGTTACGTTGGTTGATTCATTTGTAACTATTGCAGGGAGGAAAAGATGTTGATTTGTGTTAATCGTCAGCTTTGGATGTCTATTTTTCGTGCCACAATTCATTTAACTCGAAAATGGAATCACTTGATCAGCATCACTATCTGGTTCCTTTAGGATGTTTTTTTTTTGTGTATTTGTTTTCTTTCCCGCAGTAGCAATAATTGCAAGTTTCACTTAGTGATCTTCTACACTTTGAAATATCTAAGCATGAGAAGCTGAATGGATGGTTGGTCATTGTTGGACTTCTTTTCGAATATTATCTTTGTGCTTTCCATTTTGTTTATTTAAATACTACATCCGCCTCAAAATATAAGTTTATTTGGGCTTTTTTACACATATTAAGAAAGTTAGTTAAATTTGTTATTTGTCATTAATATTGATTAAAAAGACTAAATGGCCTTTCATTGGTAATAATACAAGTAGTAAAAAGTGGTTGAGTATATAATAAATGAGGGGTAGAAGGAGAAAAATGTAATAAATCTTTTATTGGTTTTCAAATGACTTACACATTTTGGGCCAAACTAAAAAGCTAATCCGGACTTACATTTTAGGACGGAGGTAGTATAAATTTATCATGTCTTTTTATATAATATCAGGGATAGTGAAGAGAATCACTATAAGCTCACAGCCTCCCGGTCATGCTATTACAGAGGTAAAGAATGGATTTCCATGGTGCATAATGTCTTATTACATTTTGCATATAGTTAGCCTTTATGAACCCAAGCTTTATGAAGATGATATGATTGATCACTTGAAATTAATTAGCGAAGCAGTCAAGACGATGATATGATTGATCACTTGAAATATGTAGTGTGCTTTTGCTCTCATATATTCATCTCAAAGGAAGTTATATTCAGGTTCAAAGATCGAATAGATGTTCCAAAAATATGATAAATGATGATGAAGCAAATGCATAGGGGTGGCTTGGTAAGAAGGGAGGCCATAAGAATGTCATTTCTTTTCGAGAAATTTGATCATTTTTCCATGTGATTATACTACAAGAAAGAGGCAATTTTTATGTGGTATACTGTATTTGATCATTTTTCCATGTGATCATACTACAAGAAAGGGAGGCCATAAGAATGTCATTTCTTTTCGAGAAATTTGATCATTTTTCCATGTGATCATACTACAAGAAAGAGGCAATTTTTTATGTGGTGTACTGTATTTTGTGTCTGAAAGGATATCTACTTTCCTCAAAAAAAGGAGGCCGGGCATGGCATGATCGGCACGGCTTGGTTGAAGAGAAGCGGAGGCGGAGACAAGTTGTACGTTGTTTCCTTCTGAAAAAGAAAACATCTTCTTCGACCCAATAATATAATGTAATCGAAGATGCTAAGGGTGATTTATTATACTTATTGAGGTACTCTTTGATCTATCGTTTTTGTGTTCAAGCCTCTTGCTGAGATAAGATGATTCAGAAGTGCAACTGAATTGCCATTTTTGATCCACAGAACGATAATAGATGGTCACGGCATCAACAAAATGTCCAAGCTCATTTGATTTATGGTCAAAGACCAATCATATGATTCAGAAGACCAATCATTTAAAGAAGTGTATGAGATGTAAGATGCGAAATCGAATCAGGAGGTTAAGAAGCTCAATTACATCAACCACTGCTATAATCATTGGTTTAGAGTGATACTGATATGAAAGCTATGAGGGTGAATTGATGAAATGAAGTGAGAATGGTGTGTCACTGAAGTATAGACAATGTTATCATTCAACAACTTTTTTTATACACATTCTCTCTACGATCTAGCAATATCCAATCAAAAAAGTGCCTATGGACTAATTCTGCTGGCACACCTAAATCCAAGTACGCACTTCATTTCCCTTAATATTTTCCTTACAAGACTAAAGTATCAAATTTAGAGCTTTGATTTATTTTTCACTTTGATTGATATTTTTAGGCCGAGCTATCAATTATTCTATGTATCTCTTCATTTTTTATTAACAGGTTTAGGTGAAGATTTGCATGTTTTCTTCAGATTTTACCAGGTTGGGATAAATTTGATTATGAATTAGTCATTGCCTATTTTTTCGGCATGATTTGAGGGGTTTTTTTTTTGAAACCATTCCTTCATGGAATTTTGCGTCTTGGGATGTGTTTTGGTAGGATATACGGTATCGATGGGTTGATACAAATTTATTTTTGGAATGGTCGTGTTTGATTACATGGACGTCACCTGGATTTGATATCATTTGAAGTCATTTGGGCTGCCTAAGACAAGGTCTCTTGTGTTACTGTGTCTGAGAGAGGTCTTATGTCCAGTTTCACAGACCTGCATAGTTCCATACGCAATGCCATATATCTTATTGGAAGGAGGCTTCAAAACTTTGGGAAAGTTGAGCAGCAGAGATCAAATTAAATAATGAATCATCATACATCATCTGAGAAGTATATAACACCAACTTAATTTTGAATAGGAGAAACAACAGCAACCGGGTAATATAGGATTGAGACAAAGGCATGTTGTTGTTGGTCAGGATGCTTAGTTATTTATGCATGGGTTTGGTGATTTTGAATGGTTGCAGAAAGGGTTCGCATGAGGAGGATGATGTTGATGTTGTTGGGCGTGCATTGTGAATATAATGAAGATGATTAAAGTAGGTGACATTTGTTTACAAATAATAATATTTCAGAGTTTATTCAACAATTATGTTTAGATGGATGTCATATCTGTAATTGAAGCACCTGTAAGATGAAGGAATATAATACTAAGATAGACATATATGCTTCCTCCACAAAGAAAATGCATTTTTGTAAAGTGTGGTTGTCTTTACTTTAATTATTAGCTCCTGTGAATGGTTGTTTAATAAAAAAACAAAAAATGTTTGAAGTCATTAGACTTGGAAGAGGTCATGATAAGTAATCTTATTCGCTTTAGTTGCAGCCTCTTGGATGGTGGTGGTTTTGATCAAGATGCTTACGTAGAGGATATTGTCTATCTGTATTTCAATGATAGTGAAGTCCCGTGCATTATGCACGGGTTATTGACTAGTATATATATATATATATATATCAAGTGTGAATTTGGATGGGCACAGTTGAGAACCATCCACGAAGCCCATCAAATCATGGTTCTTAAGAACTGGAACCATTTGAGAGATCCATATTAAATAATTTCACTACTACAATTACACTCTTTTGGGACGACAAAATGTCGTCGCTAATAATCAAAAGTCGTCCCGTTTTTACGTTTAGGGACGACATGTCATCCCTAATGTGTCATTTCTAAAGGTTCGTCTCAAAAAATAGGAGGATTTTTTTTTAGAACGACATGTCGCCCCTAAAGATCCATCGATGACGTGGTAAATTTTTTATTCAACGCTGACGTGGCGTGCATTTTTTGGGACGACATGTCGTCCCTAATGTAAAATTCCGAAATTAATTTATATTATTTCACAAAAACAAATTAAATAATTTAATTTTTATTAGGGACGACATTGTCGTCCCTAAAAACTTTACAATAAATTTAATTTAATTTCCGAAAATGAACTATTAAAAAAAAATTTAAATTAGGGACGACAAATGTAGTCCCTAATGACCGCTATAATTTTCTGAAATTAGGGACGACAAATGTCGCCCCCTGCTTTTTTTTATTATTTAATTTTAGGCAGCATTTGTTTTTGCATGCCCTCGCATGCCGAAAAATCGAAACGCAACATTAACATGAATCAAAAATCATCCAAATGAACCAAAAATCAACCAAATGAACCAAAACTACCAGCTAGGGGATGGATAAACATAATAATAATATGAAAATCGTAAACATTTCAAGCAAAAATCACCAAACTATACCATATATATAAATTGAAATTTCACCATATTTTTTGTATTTTCAAAGGACATTAGTTTCATTAGTATACAAGATTTCATTAAGGCACAAGAAAAAGTTAGTATCTCATTTTTAGGCACAAGGTCATGTCTAGTTTCATACGTGTTAAGTGTTAATAGACAATTTAAATACAAGCTATCAACTATAAGGCAAAGTATTGCATAGATTCTACATGTGCAAGGAAAGCGAGATTTTCTGTAGATCTCGTAACTACGGGGTTTGCAATAGATCCCCTAACTATTGAGATTTGCAGTAGCACCTCTAACTACATTGACCTCAAGCAATTTCTTTGTTTGCTAAGCCGAGTAACTACAACACCTTCTTCGGAAAGCTGTAAAAAGTGCGACAAAGTAAGTGGACTCCGCCAAAAAAATAAGTTAGGTAAGTATAGCCGCACACCGAGTATCATATGTCAATCAAACAAAGGTGGCAAGAATCTAAAGGTGAAACTAAGCTAAGATAAAGTAGATGCACTTGAGATTCCAAAGGTGAAACTAAGCTAAGATAAAGTGATACCAAAATGATGATCATAAATCTTGATAAATTGGCAACCAAAGGATCACGAGAGTCAACTTTACTATGCTCCGGTGCATGTTTTAACCCCTATTTATGATACTTTTGGCTTGTATTGGGTAGTTTTAGACCATTTATAGGGCAAAATACAATGCACGCTCACTTTGAGGCAATCCATCAAATTGATGGAAAACCTTATCATTTTACGGTGTTTTGGCCCTTTTCGAGCCCTATTTATCTTGCGGGATTATGCTTGGTATATTGTGCAATGGAAATGCAGAAAATAGGTGACTCGTGAGCCCAAAAGATGAGGCATGAGACTTAGAATGGCATAACCGAAGCCCGGGGATGGAACGGATCAAAGGTGGTTGGTGCTTTCACCATCTGCTCACTTTATCTGCATTTTCTCCCAGATACATGCATTTTCTGGACATGTGGTCTTCATGAAAGTTGTAGACAATTGAGTGAGCTTTCCAACGCACTTTGAATCACTCAAATCGAGCTCTACGCCGCAAAGATATTTCCAGATTACTGAAGATGTATCTGCCCAGGAATTTTGGCGCGCGCCGAAGACTTTGGGGCGCGCCAAGTTGGAACAGAGCTCCTCAGAATCACGAGACGTTTTGGCGCGCGCCGAAGACTTTGGGGCACGCCAAAACTGCTTTATCTCACACGTTTTGGGCCTTTTAAATAGATTTTTCAGCCCCATTTCATAAGAACTCATACCTGACTCACTTGGACTCTCTTGGGTCGATTTTCATCACTTTTCTCCCTTAGATTAGCTCATCTTTCACTATCTCTCTTAGATTAAACTCGAATTTAACTTTGATTCTAGCTCTCTTTGTTGGATTTTGGCATTTTGGAGTCTTCTTCTTCCCCAAGTGACAATGGGTGTGGATGAAAATTGATGTAAACTCCGATTTTCCACGATTTTGGTAATTAATTTCAGTTTCTCTTTTATTTATGGCTTTAATTCTATCTTTGATTGTTGTTCTTAGTTTAATTATGAGTAGCTAAACTTTTCATAGCCAAATTATGTGAAAATTGAAGAAATCACCCTCTAATTGATGAAATTGGGAATGGGTAGTGTTTAATTGTTGTTATATTGACGAATTCATGTCTTAAAACTTGTTATCAATGCTTGAATTAGCTTGTACACCTAGTTCATGAACAAACACACCACTTTTATAAATGTATGTTGCGAAGGGGTGTGGGAAAAGGGGTTTTAAGATTGTTATTTACAATTGACTGAGTTGTTTAGATCGATTGGATAACGAGGTTTGTCGGTGTAAATCGAGCGGCTCTAGAGCGTTTATCTTGTTCCGGTCAGTTAAATCCTTAAAGGCGGACTGTTGAACCGGGCAAAGGGTACTAGGTTGTTGCATGGCGTCTAGTACTATCTTAGGAGTTTGCACCCATAAACGAGTCGATATAAGCATTAGGATGGTTGGTTGGTAGTTTCCATTCCCAAATAGTCGATTAGAGGGGCGAAAGTATTCAATTGGATCATGGTTTGGCTATGTATCTTTATCTCTTTAGTATCTTTAGTTTATATTTTGTTTTAGTGTAATTAAACTTGAAACATTTTGGTTGACCTAAACTAAATCCAAAAACGGCTTTGATACTCGACTGATTCCTCGTGGGATACGACCTTGCTCGCTACTATAGTGCATCCGACCCGGTACTCTGCCGGTTAAGGTTGGACCGTCACTATTTTGGCCATCAAGTTTTCTGGCGCCGTTGCCGGGGAATTAATCGATATCTCTCAAGTCATTGGAAGACTTAGGCTTAGGTTGTTTTTTTTTTTTTTGTTTTTTCTTGATGTTGGATTTTTGTTGAAAAGTCACACCATCTATTGCGGTAGTGGTGGTGACTAGATACCTTGATTGTGTTCTTGTTTTTCCCTTGAATCACAGTGTATGGATCCGTGTGGCCATGATGGATCTTCTCCCTACTCTTTTGGAGGCTTTAATTTTGGTGCTATGGGTTTTGAATTCCAACCATATTATCAGTTCAACCCATACACATCACCATACAACAATGAGTGGGAGAGTCCTCCAAGTTCTCGCCCAACACCCCAATGCGTATTTGCAATATGATCAACCTCCACAAATAGCTTCTCCACCGCAAAAGAGCTCAACCGACATCCTCTTAGAGCAAATCAATGAGACTTTGCAAGAGCAAGGCCATCTGTTAGAAGAGCATGGCCGAGCTTTAAAAGAGCAAGGCCGAGCTTTGGAAGAGCAAGGTCGGGAGTTGATGGATATTAAAACGAATGCTACTACTCTTCAATTGGAATTAAAGAACTTGGAGAACCGGGTAGAGCAATTGATTGAGAAGAGGAAGGTTGAGATGAGTGCTAAAAATGATGAAATTTCATTTGCTCCACCGTCGACTCTTGAGGTAATCACCCATCACGAGTGTCATGAAGAAGGTACGAAACATGCTACTAGTGAATCATTTATTCCTTCTCCTTTGAACCTTATTGAAAAAAATGTGGTGGTGGATCACATTGAATATGTTGATGTTGTGGTTGAGCCAAAATTTTATTGTTTGGTGTTTGATCTTTGTTACTTGGCATATGCTCTCATTCGGGGAAATTGAATTCATTGTGTTACACGATGAATTTCTTGAACCAATCTTGGTGGTGGGGATTGAGCCCCTTGTTTGTCTTGCCCCATTTTAAGGGTGTGCTCAATTCTTTTGATTTGTGTAGGGAGACGCAACGGTTTGCTCTCCTTTGGTATAATTATCCTTAGCATTGTTGGGGTAGAAAGTCGAACTAAGGACTTTAAACTTAGAATGTTTTAGGTAGATGTTTTTTTTGTTGTGTTCTAAATAAAAGTAGATGAAAGTTTTTTTTAATTGCCATGTTCTTGAGGCTATTGAGCAAAAGATGTGCAATTTTTTTTTCATTCCACTCGTGCTTATTTTCTTTTCTTTTAGTTTCTTAATAAGTCAAGCCAATGACGTAAAACAAAGGCACTTGTGGGAGGCAACCCACTTTTTCTTTCTTTGGGAGTAGTAGGAGTGAGTCTTTGGTAAAAGAGTGGAGAATTTTGGCCTAGGAAAAGAACTCTTGGGTGAATACTTCCTTTCCATTCCCATACCGTACTTGGATTGTTATCATTTTGGCACATATTTTATGCATGGATGACGCTTCTCTTGTTATTAACTTTTCATCTCATGTGATCCAATTTTGGTACTTTTGGTTTCGTTATGACAGTGTATGTGACATTGATTCTTTTGCTTATATCTCGTTATCTATTGCCTGCTTTTGGCACGTGGCTGTTCCCCGTGCATGCGTTTTCGTGTTTCTTGGTTTCATGGCTTTAGGTGTATGAGATGGAGCTTAAGTGAATATGTCATATGCACTCATTTGCGCCTTTTTCTGGGTTAAGCTAAGTCTTCTTTCCTTTATCATTCATACACTGAGGACAGTGTTGCATTTAAAGTAGGGGGTGGTAGGCTTAGCTTTGATATGTGCTTCATTGTTTTTCTGGCCAAAGTGTTGTATGCTTATCGTTTGGTCGCCTCTTTAGTAAAATTTGAGCATTTTTTAAAATTTTCCACAGTTTTGATGTTGCATTCGTTTGTTGAGCCTTCATATTGATAGGATAAACGGTTTAGTGAATGTTTGAATGCATGTTACCTGGCTTACTACCTTATCTTGGAGATGGGATTTCATGCACGTATAGCTTCAATTTCATAAACCATGGTAACTAGTGACCGATTATGGTTGACTTAGGCACAATTCGGCTACCTAGAACTCATACCATTAACTTCGAGACGAAATAGAAAGGCCGACCTTGGTAGAGTTTGGGATGATAGTTATGGCATTTCTTTGACCTAGCTAGAGCCAAATAGCCATCCCATAACATATTCCACAATAACCCCTCTAAGCCTTGGTAGGATGGTTAGACCCCCATCCGACACTTAGCCGTTCGTTTTTAGCCCGTAATTTCCCAACCTTGAGCCTTATTCGTGGTCTATATTCCCTTGAACACCCTACGAGTTGAGCTTAATCATTTCATTTTATCACACTTGCTTAGGCAAGTGTGGGGTGGTAGAGTGGTTTGTATTCTTGATAGGAGTTGGTGTGTTTTACGAGCTATTTCATGATATTGGAGGGTAGGAGCTCGATTCATTTTATGTGTATGTGATGGTCTTTGACTCAAACCTAATAAAAATTCAAGTTCAAAATCAAAAAAAAAAAAAAAAAAGAAGAAGAAGAAAGAAAAAAAAAAGAAGAAAAAAGTCATGAAAGGAAAATAAAAGGTTGAGTCAAAGAAAGCCAAAAATATGGGACTCATGTATTGATTTAGTATGTGATGTTGGTGGTTGGGATGAGATTTTAGTGAAGAAACATGATTTCTTATACATTTTTGCCTCGTTACACTTGAGACATAGTGCGATATGGCATTTTATTTTCTTGGATCATGTTTGAGTTTCATTTTGAGCTAGAGAAGGGAGAGCTAGCTAGCTACGTTTTGTATTGACACACCCGTGATTAAGCTTGCTCGTTTTATCTCTTTGTTGTTTATTCCCCAGAAATTCCCTTCGGTTAGCCCCGTCCCTAGCCTAACGTTACAACCGTGCAAGTCCTACTTGACCTTACTTAGCCTCGGTTGGCCCTGATTAGTGGAGATGCTTATGAAGTATGAGCCTATGGTGTAGTCGTAATCACCAAGCGTCCATAATCCGAACCGGTAAACCGTGGTAAATGTAGGAGAAGCTATTCACACACACACACACACACATCCCATTTGCTTGGTAAGGTATGGTTAAGTTGCATGCATTTACTCATTTATTTGTCGGTTATCTTTGATATGTGATTGGCTTGACCTACGCGTGTAACGTTGACTCTTTGGTTTCTTTTAAAACGCTCATTTTGCTCGAGGGCGAGAAACCGCTAATGGGGGGTGGTTGATGAGAGTCAACTTTACTATGCTCCGGTGCATGTTTTAACCCCCATTTATGATACTTTTGGCTTGTATTGGGTAGTTTTAGACCATTTATAGGTCAAAATACATTGCACGCTCACTTTGAGGCAATCCATCAAATTGATGGAAAACCTTATCATTTTACGGTGTTTTGGCCCTTTTCGAGCCCTATTTATCTTGCGGGATTATGCTTGGTATATTGTGCAATGGAAATGCAGAAAATAGGTGACTCGTGAGCCCAAAAGATGAGGCATGAGACTTAGAATGGCATAACCGAAGCCCGGGGATGGAACGGATCAAAGGTGGTTGGTGCTTTCACCATCTGCTCACTTTATCTGCATTTTCTCCCAGATACATGCATTTTCTGGACATGTGGTCTTCATGAAAGTTGTAGACAATTGAGTGAGCTTTCCAACGCACTTTGAATCACTCAAATCGGAGCTCTGGCGCAAAGATATTTCCAGATTACTGAAGGTGTATCTGCCCAGGAATTTTGGCGCGCGCCGAAGACTTTGGGGCGCGCCAAGTTGGAACAGAGAGCTCCCAGAATCACAGAACAGTTTTGGCGCGCGCCGAAGACTTTGGGGCACGCCAAAACTGCTTTATCTCTGCGTTTTTTTGGCCTTTTAAATAGATTTTTCACCCATTTCATAAGAACTCATACCTGTGACTCACTTAGACTCTCTTGGGTCGATTTTCATCACTTTTCTCCTTAGATTAGCTCATCTTTCACTATCTCTCTTAGATTAAACTCGAATTTAACTTTGATTCTAGCTCTCTTTGTTGGATTTTGGCATTTTGGAGTCTTCTTCTTCCCCAAGTGACAATGGGTGTGGATGAAAATTGATGTAAACTCCGATTTTCCACGATTTTGGTAATTAATTTCAGTTTCTCTTTCATTTATGGCTTTAATTCTATCTTTGATTGTTGTTCTTAGTTTAATTATGAGTAGCTAAACTTTTCATAGCCAAATTATGTGAAAATTGAAGAAATCACCCTCTAATTGATGAAATTGGGAATGGGTAGTGTTTAATTGTTGTTATATTGACGAATTCATGTCTTAAAACTTGTTATCAATGCTTGAATTAGCTTGTACACCTAGTTCATGAACAAACACACCACTTTTATAAATGTATGTTGCGAAGGGGTGTGGGAAAAGGGTTTTAAGATCGTTATTTACAATTGACTCGAGTTGTTTAGATCGATTGGATAACGAGGTTTGTCGGTGTAAATCGAGCGCTCTAGAGCGTTTATCTTGTTCCGGTCAGTTAAATCCTTAAAGGCGGACTGTTGAACCGGGCAAAGGGTACTAGGTTGTTGCATGGCGTCTAGTACTATCTTAGGAGTTTGCACCCATAAACGAGTCGATATAAGCATTAGGATGGTTGGTTGGTAGTTTCCATTCCCAAATAGTCGATTAGAGGGGCGAAAGTATTCAATTGGATCATGGTTTGGCTATGTATCTTTCTCTCTTTAGTATCTTTAGTTTATATTTTGTTTTAGTGTAATTAAACTTGAAACATTTTGGTTGACCTAAACTAAATCCAAAAACGGCTTTGATACTCGACTGATTCCTCGTGGGATACGACCTTGCTCGCTACTATAGTGCATCCGACCCGATACTCTGCCGGTTAAGGTTGGACCGTCACTATTTTGGCCATCAGTGACCTGCACATGTTTATTCCAATAACATCACACCCTATAACTAGTGACAATAAAATGCCTCATTACAAGAATTTCCTCCAAAATATTCAACTATAGCATTCAAGTTTGCTTCAAATGGAAATCGAAGATTGAATATAAAAGAAAATTATGTAATAAAGGAGGAAGAGGAAAACAAAAAAGCAGGAAAGGAAAATCCTAGACCACTTTTACAAATACTTACCTCTCGCCACCAACTACCAAACAAAGACAAGTGCTGTGGAGCGATTCATCCTCATAGTAATGAACCTAAACAAAATCATGTCAAAGCATATAAATTCCAATATTCCGTTGTCTTGAGTGGAAATACCAAAAACTATACAAGGAGTCTCAATGCCACGCTTTTCTTCCGAAAGAAGTTTACCCTAGAGCACAAGGAATAACTTTACCATGATAGAGATAACACTAAAATAACTAGGTGGAAAAGGATGTTACATTAACACCAGCTTGTGTTGAGTTGTTCTTCATTTCCTCCCCAAACTTGTCTTTTCCAATGCTTGCCAATATAATCTGGTCGCACTAGGAATTTGAAGCATCCATCGCACTCATATGCATGCAATTCTCATTTAGACACACGGAAAGCAACACCAAAATGAAAATGACAAAGGACATATACCTGAGCCACCCTAATTGAATTTTTAGTGGCACCTGAAACACAAAACATAAAAAATAAAAACCAATATGATATATTAATCTCTGATCGTAATTGTACTTGTTATGTCCATAATTATCTAAAATGAGAACACTGAAAAAGATAAGGATCCGCATTTAACAAGGTTGTGTCATCTTTCCAGATATAACCTCTGAGTTATGATATCCCTTCAAATAAGAAAAAGCGACCTGAAACTAAATACTCAGCCCAAAGTGAAGACAACAACTAAGTGAAAATGATGGAAAAATTAGACCTATACACATATATAACTATTCTTGGATGGCATCATAGCTCAAAAAGTTGAAACAGAAAAACAAATTACAGGTCTAAATGAGAATTAAGAATGACAAACATGTCGATTAAAGTTACTGACCCACACTGCATCGCCCAAGTCCATGAAAAAGCAGAATACAGGACCATTTCTTTCACTCATCGTAGTAGCAATTTGCAAACATCTTCTTAAGCCAATCTGAGTCCTAAAGGGATATATGAGATCATTCAAGAAAGATACAAAAATAACTTATTCTAGATTCATGAACACACTTGGTCGTTATGAGTTCCAGTTTCTCATTTTATTTTCAATTAACAAGCGATGAAGGCTAAGTTGGATGTGTAATCAATTAGCCCACTCTACGAGTTGGATAAATTACCTATTTGCCTGTTTTCAAATCTCTAAAATGTTCTTTTTCTGTTCAATTAACACTTAACCTTCATGGAACTATAAATGAAAAGAACAATTGTAAGGATACTTTTTTTAATTTATAATGTTGATTTCATTCATTCATCAAATGAATCAATTACAATTCTATCTAGTGATACAAACAAGTAGAATGAAATGTTGTAACTTGTAAATGCACTAAAAAAGTGGATTCATTTTACACACTGTTGAACCACCAGAGGATTTAATCCAGTCATTCCCATATCAAACTAGTCATAAGCAATCATATTCCACAAGTTTCAAGAGATAATAAAACGCAAATTCAGTAGTGAATTAAGAAAATTAAGCACAATGAACTTTAAAACTTGAAAAAAAATATATTGAGCCAAAGGAGATAGCTCAATAGTGATACCTTTTGGAAATGAAAGGAATATCGAAATGAGTAGAAACAGCCATGATACTACAACTATCAACAATTAGGAACTCATTACTAAGCATACTAAAACTATCAAGCATTTCAAAAATCGAAAAAAAAAACAATGGAAGAAATTGATGAAAATAATAAGAAAAAATTATTCACCTTTGATTGGGATGAAATTAGACATGTTTTTCGTTGAAAATGGTGAAGAATCGCTTGAATCACCCCAAATTCGCCCAAATCGCGGAGCTATGCCAAGGAAGAAGAAAGGGATAGAATGAGGAAAATTTTGGAAATATTTGATGAAAAAAGATGAAAATTGGTTTACCTAAGTTTATGAATGAGATTAGAGGTGAATGGTTATTGAAAATCGTAAACAATCGCCGGAAATTTGGTGGAATCGCCGGAAATATTGGAAGAAAACGGAGAAGAAGAAAGAATAGAAGAAAGAGGGAAAAAAGAGTCTGCCCGATTATATTATCAGGGTCTTGTTTTTTGGGACGACATTTTCTTTTAAGGGACGACAACGTCGTCTCTTTAAACCCAAAAAAGTTTTGGCAGCCAAATTTTCCCCTCCAAAGTCGTCCCTTTAAACCCAAAAAAATTTTGGCAAATTTTCCCCTCCAAAATTTTATAAAAATTTTGACTTTTTGTTTAAAGGGACGACAATGTCCTCCCTTTAAATAAACTTTTATAAAAAAAATAATTTTACAAACTCTAATATTACATTTTTTTTGATTAAAAACCTTAATATTATAAATAGAACAATATTTTCGTTCATAATATATATATAACACTATTTTCTTCGATAACTATAACGATCTAACTCCTTCGCTCGATAACGATCCATCGCGACATAGTATATAGTACTATCACAATGATCGATAACGATCTAACTCATTCGCTCGATAACGATCCATCGCGACATAGTATATAGTACTATCACAATGATCGATAACGATCTAACTCATTCGCTCGATAACAAACCCCGAGATTCAAATCGATCTCTTAATAACGATCCCCGACTATGAACTCATTCGCTCGATAACGATCCATCAAGACATAGTAGATAGTACTATCACAATGATCGATAACGATCTAACTCATTCGCTCGATAACGATCTAACTCATTCGCTCGATAACGATCTAACTCATTCGCTCTATAACGAACCCCGAGATTCAATCGATCTCTCATTACCGATAACGATCTAACTCATTCGCTCGATATAATGATCGATCGAGCCATAGTAGATAGTACTATCACAATGATCGATAATGAACCCCGAGATTGAAATCGATCGCTCGATAACGAACCCTAACTCTTAACTATTTCGCTCGATATCGATCGACCGAGCCATAGTAGATAGTACTATCACAATGATCGATAACGATCTAACTCATTCACACGAGATTGATTGATCATTATTGAATTCAAGCCCGAGGCTCATTTTTAGGCAATTGTTGATTTCAAACTCAAGATTGATTGATCGATTGAATTAACGAGTAGTGCATTTCAAACCTTAGGCTCGTTAATTTTAAGTCAAATGTTGATTTCAAACTCGAGATTGATTAATGAGTAATGATTTTCAAACCCAAAGCTCGTTACTTTTAAGACAAATGTTGATTTCAACATCGAGATTGATTAACGATTAGTGATTTTCAAATATGTGGCTCGTTACTTATAAGTCCATTGTTCATTTCAACCTCGAGATTGATTAACGAGCATCGGGTCTTCAATCCCGAGGATCGTTACTAGCTTATATGTCAAATGTTGATTTCAAACTCGAGATTGATTAATGATTACTGATTTTCAAAACCCTTAGGCTCGATACTTATAAGTCAAATGTTGATTTCAAACTCGAGATTGATTAATCAATATTGATTTTCAAACCCTTATGCTCGATAATAATAAGTCAAATGTTGATTTCAAACTCGATATTGATTAATAAGTAGTAAATTCAATCTCAATGCTCGTTACTTATAAGTCAAATGTTGATTTCAAACTCGATATTGATTAATAAGTTGTAAATTCAAACTCAATGCTCGTTACTTATAAGTCCATTGTTCATTTCAACCTCGAGATTGATTAACGAGTACTGGTCTTCAATCCCGAGGATCGTTACTTATATGTCAAATGTTGATTTCAAACTCGAGATTGATTAATGATTACCGATTTTCAAAACCTTTAGGCTCGTTATTTATAAGTCAAACTCGAGACTCGTTACTTATAAGTCAAATGTTGATTTCAAACTCGAGATTCATTAACGAGTAGTGATTTTCAAACCCGATGCTCGTTACTTTTAAGTCAAATGTTGAATTCAACATCGAGATTGATTAATAAGTAGTAAATTAAAACTCAATCTCGTTACTTATAAGTCAAATGTTGATTTCAAACTCGATATTGATTAACGAGTAGTGAATTTAAAATATTAAATATAATTTTTAGATACAAAAATATAATTATTAAATATTAAATAAAATTTTTAGGTTAAAAATTTGAATTTTAAATATTAAATATAATTTTTAATAAAAAAAAACCATTTTTAATAAAAATTTCATTTTTAGGGACGACATTTGTCGTCCCTATTAAATAAATAAAAATTCAAATTATTTCATGAAATTTTGGGTGGGAAAAAAAAATTAAAAACAGGGACGACTTTGTCGTCCCTAAAGAGTTTCCCGGGTAAAATTTGCCACTCTGAAATCCACGTGGAAGGGCGGGAAATTTAAGGCTTATTAGGGACGACATTGTCGTCCCAAAAAATAAAGAATCGTCACGAAAGATTTAACTTTCTCATATTTAATTAATCGAACGTTGACCATGTCGTCCCTAATAATCTTTATTTTGGGACGACAAATGTCGTCCCTAAAGGTTATTTGTCGTCCCTAAATGTACGGTCTCTAAAAACCTAATTTGTTGTAGTGTTTGTTTCTTCGAGTTTGGCTGTGATAAGTTGATTTAAGTTGGGAATAGCAAGAACAGTAGGAGATGATGATGAGGTGAGAGCCGAAGTGGTGGTAGACATGGTGTTGCGTTTGCAAGAGTCTCTGATACTATGAAAGAATTAAAATGCAAAAATAAAAGAAGTTGTCGTCTGTATTACTCAATGATCAAAAAGGTTCCCAGTACATTTGTTTTATAGAGTATTTTGAGATAAGGGAAAATAATTTAAAATACAATTTAAAGGAAAGCAAAAGATAGAAACAGAGAAGTCATTCTACGTCTGTGTACTGCTCCAACTTTATCTGAATTCAGGAAATTAGGGATTTATCTTCTCCGTCTGATTTATCTTCTCTATTTTCCAAATTTGAATTGGGCATTATCTTAACAGTGTCATGATGTCACAAAAGTATTTGAATTCCAAGCCAAACTTGGCTTGATTTGTATGGCATTCGAATTGTCTTTCATATATATATATGCAATTGTGGATATATTCTTGAAGATTATCAGATGAGAATTTGGGGGTTTCTTTTGGATTGTTTCCGGATATATACTTTGCTTGAGTTATATTTCAGCTTTGTATGCTTTACGTTTCCTTAATTTGTCTCTATTGTATTTACTTTTCGGATTTGGACCATGATGAAATCAGATTTCACCAATTATTATATTCGCGCTAAACGATCTAATGGTAGTTTTCTGATCATTGGGAAACACCAAAAGAGGGGGTTGTTTTTGTTGTATTTTAACTGAACTGAGTTGTTATCAAAGCGCCTCGTATCCAATGTCTCAATTGGAATCAAGCCGTACCGTAGTTCTTGGAAGGGGTTTATATAGTGAGTCTTAACCTAATCTTTCCGTATCTTTCAAGGATTCGGTTACACCAATATTAATTAGGATTGATACGAATCCCTAATCATTATGATATAATATCTCCTTTATCTTTAAGGTTGAATCAAAGCCTTAATGAGGCTGGATTCTTTCCTCATGTTTATCCTTAGATTATGGAAACGCATGTATAATCGGTCAATGCTCGGGCATATTGGCCGAGTCCTTAAGGTCGCGCTCTGCGCGTATACTATAGACCGAACCGACTTGTGGTGGTCAGGAGGAGTGAAGCAGCTCGCTCTGCAGGATTTGTTGTGGATATCGGTCGGACTCTCGACCGCTGGTCGGGATGAGCTCCGTACTTTATTTAAGTTCAGCTTTTGTATTCATGACACGTGGCCTTGACAGAACCGACCATTGACGATGCTGGATACCGTCGAGTATATAATCCGGGCCTAAACTTCTCCTAGAACGATTTGTCAAGAACCTTTCACAATGGAGATGGTGGTTGTGGTTTGTGTTAGATTGAGCCTGAGAGTTCGTTTCTCTCAAGTTGCCTACGTATCCAATATATGTGATTGGAATCAAGTCTCCCGTAGTTCCTTAGGATAGTTTATATATGGATGCGTCTCGCCCCTTTTCTTGTTGGACAAGTATAGGATTCTTAAACCCTAAGGATCATTACGTGTAAATCTTTGATAAGAGATAACTACGACTGCATTTAAACTATAAGATATGTGTCATATAATTAAGGGATTCTTCCCCCCGTTATCTAATCATATAGGCACGTGTTTGTGTTACCCTTATAAGGAAGGTCCCGACGTCCCCGTCGAGTTCCTCGAGATCGCTCTCGACCAGGCTTGCCCGACCACCATGACCGAGCCGCCCTGCGGTGGTTTCGTCGGGAAGAGCTAGAACATACCTCCCACCTGGGGTAAGGTTTGATTAACATGGGGCCCCTGGCCTTAAGACATTTCCGTGAATAGACTATGAGGCCACTCTTTAAGGGACACGTGGCAGGGCCTAACCTGACTATCATCATAAGCCCCCAGGTCTGACCGGACTCCTATGAAGCAGGGCAGACCTGACGTAGGGGAGCGAAGCTCGGCCATTTTAGAGTGTGAGGGTTGTCCTAGCACGTGGCTCCGTTACGATTATAACTCTGTGATGATGGACACGGGAAACGAAGCGTTCTGTACATACGCAATGATGAAGTGGTTTTCCCTAGATTGCTTTTTAGGGCTTATAACCCCTTAGTCTTGTCACGTCTCTTTGGACGTTACACAAGTTCATTTAAACCCGAGATTGAAGCTGCCGGTTGCCATTCCAAACTTTAACTTCTTCATACAACTGATACAATTAAGCCTTTTGTGCTCTTTCCATTTTATTTTCCTTATTGTTAATGTGTGCGCCTGTGATTCTCACTGATAGTTCTATTGAAGCTTTGTTCGAATCTGAACTAGAATCGGAAGACGAAATCTCCCAATCTAGGGTTAACTCTGAGACTCCCAATTCAGAGGTCTCAGCAGTATACTTGTCATACTGGCTTGCGCTTTTTTACCTTAATAGTTTGCGCTTTGTGAGGGATTATGGAGATAGCCACATTACCTTAATAGTTTTTATGACTTTTTTTCTTCTTACAATAATAATATTCCTCAAGTTCCATCTGATGATATCAGATGGGACTTTTAGAATTTCCTTTTTGGATTGTTTCTAATACTACTGTGTTTTGTGGATTTCCTATGAATTTTTTCTAATGCACTTTTTGAGTTATTTTGGCTTTGTATGCTTCACTCTTTGTCCGTTTCTCTTGTTTTGCATTATGCAGTCTTTCGTTATTTCCACTTTACATTGAGATTATCCTTTTAATATCTCGGCATGATCTTGCTTAATTATCATAGGCATGTACTGGGTTGTCACTTGTCGCATGGGTAGCTCAGTTGGTTCTGAGTGGCAGATTGCACCTTGAGAATGCAGGTTCGAATCCCGGCAGGCGCAGTGTGGAGTTTTACTCTTAGAGTAACTCCTTGTGGGCACCGGGTCCAGTTCTTCCCACCTAAAGAGGCTGCTGAGTCACCATGATTGACCTCCTTACCATTCTGTCGGATCGGAGTGGGGGCCCTATGGGCGAGGGATATCGCCTTTTGCACTTAAGTATATTAAATTATCAAGAGAATGGACAAAAGGAAAAGAAAATTATATCAAGAGAATGGCCTTTGTAGCTTGTCCTTGTAATGGGCCTGTAGATCATGAAATGTAAAAGCTTAGCTGTTAGCCCAGAAAATTCAATAAACAGGGCTTCGAAGCTGTTTGACACCCCAGAGACGTCTCATAATGGGCTTTGGGTTAGCAGTATTTGACTTTGGCGACTTGATCACCTAGAGACTTCTACTTGCTTTACGATTTTTACTTCTGATGAGAAACACGGACTTCATACAATTTTTTATTATTATTGTTTCAAAATATTTCTCCGTACTTCCGAGAGACTCGTTGAATTGAAAGAAAAAAAAAATTTATTCTACGATCGTGGTAATTGGTTATACCAAGTATCATCCATTTTCATTATATCGACTTATTTATACTCACTTTCGTGTAGTGGTGAGTTTGTATGATGAAAGAAAAAATTGAATGCATTTTATTTTAAACAGTCATTGTTGGATCTTTGTGTTTTAGAAAGCATGTGCCCCAGAGATCAGGGATTTTTTGGTATATAAATATACTAGTGTCCCTGATAGATCTTTATTATTTTTTTTCCGATACATTCACTGGATGAAATTTATGAATCAATTTGATTGTACCCTAAATTCTTGTGCATGTGAACCTCTCTTTTCCAACGTTCTTAGTTACCTTTGCTTGGGGACCTTTCCTTTGTTGCTATGGTCTCTTCCACACCCCCTCCTCTCTCTCTTTTTTTTTTTTTTTTGGAGAGGCGTTGGACCACCTATGGTCTTGCTTTTAGTTAGGAGAAATCTTCTTATGTAATTCCTTCCACCTGTTTGATTGTTTCTGAGTCAACGCTTCCCTACCCCACATGCCCATCAACCCCTCCCCACCCCTCCACCCCCATCCCAAAAAAATCTATTTAAAGTTTCCGAGACAATTCACAAATCATTAAAATAGTTTCCTTCTAAACAACGAATTGATTGGCGTCTAACAAGTTTTTTCTTCTCTCTTTCTCTTATTAATAAAAGGAGAAAGAGAAGAATTATTATAACACCAATATTGAGATCTTTAGTGATTCTTGATCGTTTCAATTTGATTTTTTATTTTATTTTATTTTTACGTTTAATTAAAAATGGCAAAGAAGTTGACGATGACGCATATGAGGCGTGGTTGGACAGAAGTCGCACCATCTCCGGTTATTCTTCCACACAAACCTTCTCATTGTCCACAACTCGAGACAATTAGAGAAGAACGTTCTGAAGGCCGAGATGATAATGACGAATCATAATGATCATATCACACATCGTGTTATGATTGGATGAAAGGAGTCTCTGTAAAAACATTGAATAGCCATGCGTACATGTCATTCTAAAGGTTTTGGGTTAACATATGCAGGTAAATAAAGAGGCCGGCCAAAACGTGTGGACGTCATCAATAGAGTGGAACATACGCTCTGATTTCACGTTGAATTACGGTCTCTTATTAAAAACTTTATATAAATTGTTAGAGAGTTTGAGTATTTGGAATTATAGATTATTCAATGGAATTGTTGTTAATTTTTAGTTGATTTTGTTTAGGCAAAGCTTGATATGTACATGTTTGATTATTGATGAAAGGTAGAGGTAAGAGGTAGTTTAGGGCAAGGCAAAACTGATGTATGATATTATGTATGATACATGATGATGATGTGTTTGTATTGAGTTTTTGGTGTAGGAAACACAAAGGATGTGTATATTAACGCAAATAAATTGTAATTTTTTTTTTCAAATATATGCAATTTACAATAACTATTTGTACGATGTGTGAGCGGGTGAGTGTTTCTACTAAGATCGGAAAAAAAATAAATTAAAACTATATATATATATATACATGTTACACCATATTCAAATGCCACAATATGTTACATGTCAATGCACAACAACATCAAATGACATGCATTATTTAGGTTGTGTCCTGCAGCCAAACCCTTTGAGAGGAACAATAGTTAAAAGAAGTCAACCCCACATCAATTCGGCAAATACCAGAATTAATCCCAACCTGTTGAATTAGCACATGCCAACGCCTTGAAAAGATCATTCATACAAAAAGTACCTATCATACCCATTCCCCACAAACCTAAAGATAATGATTTCCTTGGACGGCCCTTTTGATTTTTAAACGATTATGCTACGACCGCAATAAAATTGACATAAGCAATTAATTTCACTGCGTTTTAAGTGTTCGTCTTTCTTTTTTTGGAATGTAATGGTCACTTTCACTTCCACGATTTACAAGCAAGTGCACTGGTTCGATCGAAGTAGTATTTCAGTTAGTATAAGATCGATCCCACGAGGATTTTTGTAAATACTAAAGTTAATTTTCGTTCTTTGTTCAGGTCAAACTAAGTGTGGATTGGTTTTTGTAACAACTAAGAGATCGATAACAATAAAACAAAATAACTAGAAACATTTATAAGATGAATAAAACCAAGATTATGATCGATCCAAGTAACTATTTTCTCACCATAATCAATCCCAGGAAGCAAACTTAAACCTACCAACCTACCAATTAATCATGTTATTCATATAATTATGGATGTAATTTTCAATTATGGCTAACTAAACACTTTCATGAATTAGCGTTGTTGTATATATATGTTTGATTCAGTATTAGGACGAAATCGGTCAAGAAACTAAAAACTTAATGCACAACTCCCCTTGATTAATTAAGTAGGGAAAAATTTCATGGATCTTCACATAATCTCAGCTATAAAAGATTTAGCTATGCATGTTGTTGTCAAGAGCACGTGAAATAACACAAACCAGTTCCATCGAAATTGAATAGAAGGAAAGAAAATTACCAATTGTATTGCATGCAGGAAAAACCAAATCTTTGACCAACTCCATTCGAATCTTGTTTAGAAAACGCAAAGGAAATAATCAAGAATCGGTAATTCATAGTTTTAGCTACTAAAATCTGAAAATAAACTGAGTTTGTATGCTGAACTATGGGTATGGAACTAAGAAAATTTGCAAAAGTACTGAGTTCTAGGTTGATTGTCGTGTAAAAATTGAAAAAAATGTCTTAAGTAGTCAAAACCCGACATTAAACTCTAATTGTGCCTCCATCGCATTCGTGCACATGTAATCAGATAGTGTGCGTACTAGGCATCGAAATCAGACCATTTTCTTAATGAATTCGGGTATTCCGACATTTTTTAGTTTCAGATGCGTCCGCATATGTTCCAATGAGCGCGCATTGAGCAGTGACACTAGCTAGAAAATACAACATTGACACATGTTTAATAATTCAGCCACATCTTTACGTGCAGAGTTTCAATTTTAGTTATTCAAATTGCGTTGTAAAGTCCATTCAAATATCTACAACCTTCTGGATGGCAACCGGCTCAGGATATGCCTCATAAGTGGATCAAATTGAAGATGAAGTGAAGGTTGGGAACGTGAAAACACTAAATATTTTTGATCCGTTTGAACACTTTAGTTTCGGCCACATTCTTTCTACCCATCAAAATTGACTTGTTATCTGTAATTTCTCTCTTCCCTGGCTTATAATCAACCTAGAACCTAAAATTCATATCACGCATACCACGTATAAATCCCATAAGATAAAATATAGACGCATGTGAACTCAAAGTCACATAAAATCTCAATTTTTGCCACATTTTCACCGTGAACTTCATAAATCAACCGATGGTGGAAGGTACAAACAAATTGCATCAATATTTAACCATAAATGCACTAAGTGGGCCATAATAAATGGGATAAGCATGCATAATTTGACAACAAAGTTGCCTTTCATCAGAATGTCCCAAAGTAAATGTCAATTTCATGAACCAATTGGTATTTTTTTAAATGCCGTTTAATTTTGTGAAATTTTACAATATTTATAATAAAAAGCGTGTGATATTAATTTCTCCAACAATCATAGTGAGTAGAAGAGTAAAAAAATCATAGTATTAACTACTACAATATTCTTAAATCATTTACAAAGTTAAAGAGGATTATGGAATAAAGGGATTAATCGGAAATTAAGAATGGATTAATGAGCAGTGTTAGAATAATTACCAATAAATACTCCAAGTGATTAAATATCATAAATTTATGTTAATGATATTAGACGATAGTTTTATATTATATATTTGTATTTTCCGTTTATAGCCTTCGTGGCTCCTTATATAAACATATTGTACACTCATTATTCTCTCAATGACAATTGTTTTATTATTCACACAAATCTATCGTAGATCGTGCTCTCGATCCCTATTTTTTTTTCTTCGTCCTCTTCTAGCCGCCGCTAGGGCTTCACCACCGCCGCCACCAAACAAATGCCACTATGGCTACTGCTGCTTCCACCTCGCAATCTTCCTCCTCCGCAACCTCGTGTCTTCTGCTGTCGCTCTCCTTTTCAAACCCCCCAACCGTTGTCTCTCTTAATCATGCCGTCAATGCTCCAACCAAACTCGATGACAAAAAATTTACGGCTTGGAAGCTTCAATTGACCACCTTGCTCGTCGGTCATGGTCTCATCGGTTATGTGACCGGAGATACACCCAATCCGCCACCCACACTTACATCTGCGGCCGGTGATGTCACAACAAATCCGGCTCACTTGCACTGGATACAACAAGATGCATTGATATATAATTTGCTTTTGGGTTCGGTTGACAAGGACTATATGGCTACGATTCAACACACGAACAATTCGAAACAAGCTTGGGACACTCTTCTTGATACGTATGGGAAACAGAGTAAGGGCCGTGTTAGACATCTCAGGCTGCGTTTACACTCTATTGCTAAAGGTACAATGTCAATCTCTCAATATTTCACTGCCATTAAAACTGTTGCGGATGATCTAGCGTCTCTAGATGCTAAAGTGCCTGATGATGAATTAGTTGAGATAATTTTAAAAAATCTTGGTAGTGAATATAAGGATCTTGTGAGTGCCATTCAGGCTCGTGATGATACTATCTCTATGCCATTGTTACATGAAAAATTGCTAATGCATGAAGCGTTGCTTGTACAAAGTCAGTCTGTTGCACCCCCTGCGTACACTGCTTTCCCTGCCTATAATCAACCCCATCCTATGCATGTCTCCCCCAATACATCCTATTACCCTTATCCCCAAACCCCTCGGCCTCCACCACCCATCATGCCATAAAGCTTCCTCACCCGAGGCCCCAACACTCTCTCTCTCCCCAACCACTCATCCAAGAATAACACCGCTCATAATTCCAAAGGCTATCGTGGCTTCATCAACTTTGTGGTGTCCAAGGTCATGTTGCTACTTGTTGCACCACTTATCCACTCTACAACAATCTTCCCGTCCACCCACAACCCCAAGCAACTCTCGGCCTCCACAAATTTTCCCCATGCTCATGTTGCTCGAAATGCTCCTTCCAGCTTATCCCGGGATGTACTCGACCCTTCCGCTCCATGGATGCTTGATAGTGGTGCCTCTCATCACGACACACAGAGCTCAACTTGCTCTCTCTTCACTCCTTTACCAAGTACGGATCGTATAGTCATTGGTGATGGTAGCTCTTTGGCTATTACACACATTGGCTCTACTTCTCTTTCCTCTTTCAAATTAAATCAAGTGCTTTGTGTACCTTCCCTTTCTCGTAATTTACTATATGTCCAAAAGTTTTGCCAGTGACAATTCAGATCTATTGAATTCTTACGATTCGTTTTTGGTGAAGGACTTGAAGATTTCCAAATGCCTCCACCAAGGACAAGTCGGTGATGGAGCCTATCATGGTCTTCCAAAGCTCTTTGCTTTCTCTACATCCAAAGCTTCAGCCTACTTGGCATCTCCGCCAAGGCCATCCAAATTTTTCCTCGTTATTCAAAATCTTGCAAAAACAATTTTTAGAGTTATCTATCAAGCTTCAGCATTCTTATTGTGATTCTTGTCTTTGTAATAAGAGCCATAGGCTCCTTTTCGGATTCTACTTTATGTACTTCTCAACCGCTCGGAGGTTATTTATTCAGCGCTTGGTCGCCACCCGCTTATTCAATTGACAATTTTAAATATTACGTTCTTTTGTCGATCATTTTACTTGATACATGTGGATATATCCGTTAGCATGTAAATCGATGTATATAATATTTTCATAAAATTCAAGCAATATGTCGAAAAGCTGTTAGATGCCTCTATCAAAACTCTCTATTCTGATAATGGCACCGATTACATCAAGTTACGTCCCTTTCTCTCTGCCTATGGCATCTCTCATTTCACTTCTCCCACTTACACGCCGCAGCACAATGGCATCTCTGAACGCCGACACTTGCATATAGCTGAAACAGCCCTAACTCTTCTTGCCCATGCCAAAATGCCGGTTACCTATTGGTCTTATGCCGTTAGTGCTGCGGTTTACCTCATTAATCGAATGCCCACAAAAAATCTTGATATGCTTTCACCCCATCTCAAACTTCTCTCTAAGCCCCCTAACTATTCTAAGCTTCGAGTCTTCGGTTGCCTTTGCTATCCGTGGCTTAAACCCTATACACCGCACAAGCTTGCGCCCACGTCCAAACCTTGTGTCTTTCTTGGTTACGCCCTCACACAAAGTGCTTACCTCTGTTATGACATCTCCGAGTCTCGAATGCATATTTCGCGTGATGTTCGGTTTGTGGAGGATATTTTTCCTTTGCTAGCATCGCCTCGATTGTTCCTTTACCTCCGTTAATCGCTCTTCTACCCCTCGCCTTACTATGAACCCACGACTGCTCCTATTCACCACCCATACTCTCGGCATACACCCCACCCGTGGCCATTTACGAGCCACCCGAGAACTCCTCTCCTATCCTTCTCCTGCTTTCTCCCAACTCTACCTCTAGCAAAGTGATTCTAATTCTTCCCCACTCCCACCTCATCTCTTTCCACTGTCCCCACCTCCTCTACCGCCACCCTCTCCTCCACCGCCATCTCAACATCCCATGACCACTCGCTCTCAAAACCAAATCTACAAACCTCGTCAACTCTTTAACTTTGCAAGCTCAACTTCACAATCGCTATCTTGAAATGTAACCTCAACCCTTAAGCAGCCTTGCAGCGCCTTAGTGGTGTGTTGCCATGTCTCATGAGTATAGTGCTTAACCCGCAATGACACGTGGTCCTTAGTTCCCCCGCCGATGGTTTGAATATAGTTGGTTGCAAGTGGGTGTTCGTAATTAAGAGGAAACCGGACGGCTCGATTGATAAATACAAAGCTCGATTGGTTGCAAAGGGTTTACACAACGTCCTGGTTTGGATTACTTCAAAACTTTTAGTCCTGTTGTTAAAACTCGCTATGATCCGTCTCGCTCTCGATGCGGTTTCCTTAGGTTGGTCTCTTCACCAACTCGATGTCAATAATGCCTTTCAGCGGGAACACAAGCTGAAGACGTATATAGTCTCAACCACCCGGGTTTGAGGACGCAACAAAACCTATATTTGTGTGTAAACTTCGCAAGGCAATTTATGGTCTTAAGCAGGCACCTCGGGCCTGGTACCATGAGCTTAAGTCCTTTGTTCTTGTTGGAAATAAAATTTATGTTTTAATGATGATTCATCACTTATTTGTTAATTGTTCTTAACCCCATTGATGAAGTGTCATAACTAGTCGTTATAAGGCAAAGCAAAAGATGTCTAGATATCAATGTATAGGATTTATTAGAGTCTCGATATTTGTATAAGTTAAATCGCATAAAGCATTGTAATAGTTCTAGGTCGAACTCAAAAATGAAGAAACCGAGATTTAATCTAATCGAGATTCTACAAGAAACCGAACATAGAGCACACCAACAAAGATCAAGAAGATAAGTTCACGAGGACACAGACTCGGTTGGCTTATCTAGAAGATTGAAGAACCGAGGACACAGACTCGCTTATTGAAGATTGAAGAACCGAGGCTCAAACTCGCTTATGTAGATTACAAGTCGAGACTCAGTAAAGTTAGACTTTCGAGCAAGATTGTGATGACTGAATTGACTTTATTGATCTTGTATGAAGACCTAAGAATTATAAGGACAATGAATTCTTAGATAATAATGAGTGATCGGGGTCAATCAGGTTATAATATACTTGACCACCATAAACCAATACTAGCAAGAGGACTGACCAGCCTATCGTAGTATAGCTATAGTGAATCAAGGTCGATCCCACAGGGAACCAATTGTGGATCATTTCATATAAAAACAATTAATTAAACATGTCAAGGACATGAGGCGGTCTACGACCAACAAAGGACAAGAAAAGATAAATTGACACGACACTACGACCTACACGTAATTAACCTCCCCAATTATAGTCTTTATCGCTTGGACCTAGATAATTTATATAATAAACTCGAACTTATTAACTGTCAATCCGTTTGTATCTATCTTAGATTGGCTACGGAGTCATCCTCTTTAACTTGACTTAGCACCGGTAGTCACTGAATCACCGTGATATTGTTACGTGACTTCTCCTTTTAAGTGCCTCCATCTCATATAACTCACACGCTTACGACTTTAAGGATGCCGATATTAACCGTACACCTCGGCTAGGCAACATTCCTATGGTTAGGCGTACTTTCTAAACGATCGCATCGATCCTCATCCTATTAACAATTACTCGCATGGTCTCATGTTAATCTACGATTTACGATATAACTAGGTGAGCTCAATTCCCAAATACAAAACCTACCTAGATCTCATTGAAAGTCCCGGAAGATCATTCATGAGCCAACCTAGGAGCCCTATATTGGTATTTCCTAATCATACGCTAATTAAAACAGACGAGCAACGTAGCCGTAGCCATACCTAATGAGATGATAAATTCTATTAAGTTAACTCTAACCATAAAGACGTGGCTATTTAACGGATGAAAACAGGGCTCGGCCGACCGAATAGCCGGGCTCGGTCGACGAGAATAAATGGGCTCGGTCGACCGAATGGTCTTTTTCCCCAGTTACATCCCCGAACGTATCTCTCGGCGTTTCATCATACACAACGGATTAAACAAGAATTCATAAAGCATTCATATAAACTAACTTAGATACACATTAATCAAACAATGCGATTTATGGATAGAAACTAAGTAGATGACGTAGGTTATGGGATCTCATGGACAAGGTGTCGCCACCTTCCCAACGTCATAGCCTAGATCTACATCATCTAGCTATGATTAACTAACTCAAACGATAAAGCATAATTGGGGAATTAATTCATCAAAATAAAAGACAGAAAATAAAGGCTTACATATTGAAGCCCCTAAATTGCTGGAAACCCTCAAATTATTCTACATTGTATCAAAGTTATATTATGAATTGTAAGATTGAAGAAAGAATGAAGGGATGTGTTGGTGTGTCTAAGGTGTGTTTTACAAATTTCGTAGCTGCTGCTTATATAGAGGCTGTAACCGACCTAGGGAGGATCTAGAAGATATACACGCGAAAATCCCGTGAGTGACCGAACCGACATACTCGGTCGACCGAATGATAGGGCTCGGTCGACCGAGCCTTCCTCTGATCGTGTTGAACGCGTTTTTCGTCTATCTTGTTCCCCACTGCATCCTTCCGTGCTGATCTGATTCCTTCATTTAATGCTCCGATTTTCTTCCTCTATTATCTTGAGATTTACTGATTGAATGACATTAATCCTCTCGATTTGTCGTGATCTACAAAATAAACATTTATAGCACAATAAATCGCCCTTTAATAATAAAAACGACTAAATACCAAATATCATATTAATAATCACTTAACATTAAATAATAAATATAAACGAGTGATTCAATATGAAATATACATTATTAATCTCGATTTAAGGATAATGTTGATGACATTTACGGTATAATTTGACCGTCATCAACTACCCCTTCACTTAGACTTTGATCGTCCCGAACAAAGCATTAATAAGTCATTCCCAAGACAACATTTTCTATGGTCAAATCATACTTACACAAGAAACTCAAGTCAACTCATACTAGTCATGCTCATGAGATATCCATTATTCACTACTTACTATGAATCGTGATGTGTGCATGTGCATTTAGTTTTATATATTCGTGGCAAGATTAGAGTTTATGCTAACTTTGCAATCTCAACCTACCAACCTCAAGATTCATACTTCTTATGCCTCGCAATGGTTAGAGCACTGTGAGCAATAAGCAAGAGCGTATCTATAGAGATTTTGGACTTGAGACCGAGTATTACTCAAAGCCTCTTAAAGAGTTGAATATTCTTTTCATATCTTCATATTTTTCAAATACTATCAATCTCAAGGAAGAAAACTTTTAGAGTATCCCCTATCTTAGATCATGTATAGCATCGAATATTACCACAAGCGCTGGCTACTTTGGTAATGTTACTACAAGCCCATGTCTAACATTTTGCTAAAACACGTGCACGCCTCAAGCTTATTACTCCGCTTTGTTGGCAAGAAGATAAGAATACATCACCAATAAGTATCGACACTAAGTCTACATAACCAATCATCATGCAATGTACACATAATTTCTTCATTATTATGATTTGCGCGGTATACTCGATTCACGTGATTGAGTAATTGAATAATAAATAACTACTTGCAAAACGGGCATGAATATCCTTAAATTTACTTAACATAAGTATAAAATGATCACGTACTCATGAAACTTGGTTCCTTTCCTATCAATTCTTAGCTAGAACTCACAATTCTAAAGTGGTACGAGATAAATAATGTGGCATTTATTCAATTTTTTCAATCATGTGCCATTTCATTCAATTTTCAATTATAACATAACATGGCTAAGTCTCCTACCCCCACTTAAACATGGCATTGTCCTCAATGACAAAAATAAATGAGAAGTTAAGAAAAGACTTAGCTCTGAAACGGCTCTCAAGTAAAGGAAAAGATCGGAGTAAATTTCAAAGATGTTGTGGAGAAGCAAGTGAAAACTCAGTATAAGGCAGACAAACTCCACGAAACCATTCAAATACCATGTCTATGGAAGTTATAAAATAATGTGGCGAGAATGAGGTATAAATACCTAAAAGCAGTTTAAGCCACTTTATTTTATACAACCAATGACACGAAACCAAAAAGAAAAATACTACATAGAAAGAAAAATAAACAAGCAACTAAAGATGGTAGGCTTCATCTACAACCTCCACCGCCTAAATATTCTTAAAATCTGGGTGGAGAAGACAAAGATCAAAAGCATTACCCGACGTGGGAAAACACGAGGGTGATCTGCCTACTATGTATTCAATCCAAAGATAAAAGAGAAACTTGGTAAGGTATAATGATTCAATGCGACCTATTGGCTAAAGATAAAATCAAATACTTAGCGCGAAACTTCTCGCTTGCATTGGATATCAACAACTTAGGGAGATGTAGCTACTCCTCAAATTACTAATAACCCAATGTATCACATAAAAGTCATAACCGTCATCAACAAGGTCGGATCGGTGAGATAATGTAGAACAAACGGATCATCTAGAAATGCCGGAATAGACGGAAAATGTGAAATTTAAAACTTCCGTAGAAAGATAAGTTGTACTTTGATCGAACCAAAAACCTTTAAAATCTAGCTAGTATCGAGCTACACTTACCCCAACTAGGATCATGAAAATCAAAATGATAAAAGATAATCATTAAAGCTTAGCAATATTTCAAATTCGCATAACACAAAGGTATTTTGTAAACAAAATGGAGGTTGAGAGTATAATGGGTTTAGAAAAAGATACACATAAGGATGGGAAGAAAAGATAAAAGGACGGGTAAGAAATTGTGTTTTTGGGATTGAGAATTGTTTAAGGATCGGGTATGGGTGGGAGAGTGAAACGGATGGAAAGAAAGAGAGGCGATGAAAGAATGGTTAGAAATGTGAACGGTTAGGGCAGATTGGTGAGAGATCGAAAAGTTTGAAGGTGAAAAAGTGTAAAGGGAAAGATAAAGATAATTGCGTAATGAATTGCACACTACTTTGGATTTTCACTGGATCGCCATTCTAAAAGTTTTGGAAGTTGACCAAAATTGTTCTTGTTCGCACCAATCATTCTCTGTTACATTTTCACATAATTCTCAAGCTCTCTTAATGCTTCCATCTTAAGGTGGATTGCTAAATTTCTTTTCTTTAGCAATTTCTCGACTCTCTACGGAACTCTATTTCACGTGGCCTATATTGAGTAAAAAGTTTTGCACATCCTTAGCCCAATGGCCATCGAACACGGCAAAATAAAAACCTCAACATATGTCACATTACTCTTATTGGACTCAAAGAAAGAAAAACCTAAAATCCTAAAAAGAAATCCTAAGGGTTTTAAAGAAGTAGTTACGAGTTTAAAGTCCTCACTGACTTTCCAAAAATTATCCTTGTCAGTCATTATTCTTGGATCACGAGATATTGACCCTCTCGAGCACTATAAAGAGGTGGACTTGTTGCTTTTATGGATTAATACCCTTCCCTTGGTTGTGAGACCTGTAGAAACGACATTTATCCATACCATTTATCCAAAGCTCTTACCTCGCTCGTTTTAGGAATTAGTGAATTCGGTTAAAATTACGGTTTTGGCCTTGACAATAAGAAACAATGAATCAAAGTACTCCGAATAAGGTCGGTTATGTAGGCAAGTCTCACGCCGCCTTATTCGTTGGAACATATGTGACGATTCAGGGCCAATCCATCAAGATTAAGCCCCGTTTAGCCCGAAGGCTTATCGGCTATGCTAAGTCTTGTGGAACTACTCACAACGCACATCACACGCGTGGAGGAGTCGATTGAGCCGAGGCTCGTTAAACTCGCCCGACCATGGTTAGACCATTTCGAACCAATGTACTAAGAGTCTCCGATTTCTAAATTGTCACCCAAAGCGTAATCTCGTTTTATTTAAGGTGGTTCACCGAGAAGCCATCACCATAAAACTCAACGAAAAGGAAGATGGTGTTCTCTCAAAAGCGAACGTCTTCTTTAGATTGTGAATGCTTAAACTACACAACTTGTTGCTCCCTCTGCCGAGCAGAAGGCAATCTCATGCATAGGACAATGAGATTTTAACGTAACTACGAGGAACTCTTTATTCACCGCTTCCTTTCAACGACTACATGTTTCCTTACACCCTCAGATGAGATGCATTTGGGGCGGAAACCTTCCACACTAATAAAATTAATCTTACAAACCACTCCGGCAAAGATTCTTACTAAGATTCATGTATAGGCTAACTTATGCTCAAAAAACCAAAAGGTAGTAAAACATAAGCAATAAAAAGGTAGTACATTGCCTTCAACATTGTACCACGAGAATTTAAGCCTTTAAGATTTTTTTTTCTGAGCCATCTTTGTGCTTTAATGGTATTGCTTCCATCGCTTTTCCCATCTTAGATTCGTAGCTCCACATGTTTGGTGGGTTATTTTCTCAGCGCCCTTGAAAAATTACTGACTCAGATTATTGCTTCCCTGGTTTCTGCAAATAGAAGAAAAACAAAACAGACCGTGGACTCGATTTTAACATGATTTCCCATCTTTGCATCCGGACTACGGATTAAACATACGAGGGATAAACAGACACGCGAATTCGTAAAATAGAACTAGAACAAAACAAAATAAATTCTCTAAGTCGACCGAATGAGGTCTCTCGATCTACCGAATAAATTTTTTTCTATATATATTTTTATTTTTAATTTTTTTATTTTAAGAATCTGAATTTTCGAGACGAAGCGCACAACCTGAGGGACTCAAAACGTATAAACCGACTTCTAAAATAGAAAACTTGACATGAATAAAAAAATTATTTATATATAAAATTGACCGTTGGTTCTCCGGCAACGGCGCCAAAAACTTGATCGGGTCAATCAGTTATAATATACTTGACCACCATAAACCAATACTAGCAAGAGGACTAGGCCTATCGTAGTATAGTTATAGTGAATCAAGGTCGATCCTGACAGGAACCAATTGTGGATCATTTCATATAAAAACAATTAATTAAACATGTCAAGGACATAGAGGCGTCTACGCCACCAACAAAGGACAAGAAAAGATAAATTGACACGACACGATTACCTACACGTAATTAACCTCCCCAATTATAGTCTTTATCGTTTGGACCTGGATAATTTATATAATAAATCCCAACTTATTAATCGTCAATCCGTTTGTATCTATCTTAGATTGGCTATGGAGTCATCCTCTTTAACTTGACTTAGCACCGGTAGTCACTAGATCAATGTGATATTGTTACGTGACTTCGCGCTTTTAAGTGCCTCCATCTCATATAACTCACACGCTTACGACTTTCTAAGGATGCCGATATTAACCGTGACACCTGCTTTCAGGCAACATTCCTATGGTTAAAGGTATTTCTAAACGATCTCATCGGTCCTCATTCTATTAACAATTACTCGCAGACGGTCTCATGTTAATCTACGATTTACGATAACTAGGTGAGATCAATTCCCAAATACAAAACCTACCTAGATCTCATTTGAAAGTCCCGGAAGATCATTCATGAGCCAACCTAGGAGCTCTATATTGGTATTTCCTAATCATACGCTAATTAAAGCAGACGAGCAACGTGGCCGTAGCCATACCTGCGAGATGATAAATTCTATTAAGTTAACCTAACCATAAAGACGTGGCTATTTAACGGATGAAAACAGGATCGGTCGACCGAATAGTCAGGGCTCGGTCGACCGAATGGTCTTTTTCCCAGTTACATCCCCGAACGATCTCTCAAGTTTCATCATACACAACGGATTAAACAAGAATTCATAAAGCATTCATATAAACTAACTTAGATACACATTAATCAAACAATGCGTATTTATGGATGTGGAACTAAGTAGATGACGTGGTTATGGGATCTCATGCACAAGGTGTCGCCACCTTCCCAACGTCATAGCCTGGGATCTACATCATCTAGCTATGATTAACTAACTCAAACGATAAAGCATAATTGGGAATTAATTATCAAAATAAAAAGACAGTAAAATAAAGGCTTATATATTGAAGCCCCTAAATTGCTTTGAAACCCTCAAATTATTCTACATTGTATCAAAGTTATATTATGAATTGTAAGATTGAAGAAAGAATGAAGGGATGTGTTGGTGTGTCTAAGGCGTGTTTTACAAATTTCAGTAGGTTCTTTGCTTATATAGAGGTCAGAACCGACCTAGGAGGATCTAGAAGATATACACGCGAAAATCCCGTGAGTGACCGAACCGACATACTCGGTCGACCGAATGATAGGGCTCGGTCGACCGAGCCTTCCTCGATCGTGTTGAGCGCGTTTTTCGTCTATCTTGTTCCCAACTGCATCCTTCCGTGCTGATCTGATTCCTTCATTTAATGCTCCGATTTTCTTCCTCTATTATCTTGAGATTTACTGATTGAATGACATTAATCCTCTCGATTTGTCGTGATCTACAAAATAAACATTTATAGCACAATAAATCGGCCCTTTAATAATAAAAACAGCTAAATACCAAATATCATATTAATAATCACTTAACATTAAATAATAAATATAAACGAGTGATTCAATATGAAATATACATTATTAATCTCGATTTAAGGATAATGTTGATGACATTTACGGGTATAATTTGACCGTCATCAATGAGTCATGGTGTACTCTGATTAAGTCAATAATAATCAGATGAAAACTGGAGTACTGATATTTGAAGAAGAGTAAAATCTTAGTTAATGCTCCAAGTCAGTTAGGAAACTGATAAGTGAGAAACACAGTATAAAACTGATAAGGAAACTCAGTTTTATATATAAGTCATCCATCAAACGATCGCAGATCGAGCGTTGTAAATGAAGCAATTTTATTGGATGAACTATCGACAAATCGACGGTCATAAAATATAGCCGTTGCAAGATTCAAGCGAGATGAACGTTGAATGAACCCCCTATAAATAGATTACTTCTACGACATCAAAAAGGTGCGGTATGTGATAACAAAGCAAGAAAATTAAAAAGAATCTATCCAACAAGAAAGATCAAATTGAGGGGAAAGCAAAATTCAAAAAGAATACCTCGCTAAGTGTTTAATTGCAAGATCAAGAAATTTCTTCAAAGTGTTCAAGCATATTCATGCGATTCAAGATCTTTTATTTGAAGAAATATATGAGCCGTGCTTAAATTAATCATCCGAATAAAAAGCTCAAATCACGCTTGAATCATAGTTATTGATTCAAAGTCTCAACTTTGATTTTATCAAAGGTTTAGGGATCGTGAAACACCAAGAAGGTGTGAAGGACAGTTGAGTGCGCAATGAAAGACTGTGTTTGTGATGAGTGGTGAAGAGGCAATTCCTACCCTCAAGAACCGGTGGTTCAAACAGGTTGAAGAGCGGCAATTCTACCTGTTTCTGCAAGTGTTTAGATAGTGAAGCTAGGGATTAGTCAAGGACTATCAGTTTAGAACTTTTTGTAACCGGGCCATCTCAAAGAAGTTCTAGTGGAATTTTCCTCCGCATCACAGGGGAAGAGAGGATTGACAGGATTACACTACCAGGAACCTTTATAAATCTTGTCTATTTAATTTACGCATTCATTTACTTTATTATAGTTATATTTATGTGGTTTTCATCTTCGAAACTAAGTTAACTAGTTGTTAAAGGCTAATATTTATCCATTTGCTGATTAACAAGACTAAATATAAGTCAAGCATTGACTTATACTCAGTTGAGCTAATCGAACTCCGCACAAGTTAAGGATTGAGAACAAAATCGAATCGGAGATCGGTTTGAGTTTCGAGAAACTTAGTTCCTGGGACTTTTTCGACTTAGGATAAGTTTTTGGTGACAAGTTTATTCACCCTCCCCTCTAAACTTGTGTTAGCCTTTCCAAGGACCAGCAGTTCTTACTATGGGTTTTGTTAACTCTGTGGTGATTGAGTCTCTGTTTGTTTGTCGCCGCTTTACCAGCATTACTATTATCTTGGTATATGTCGATGACATAATTATTCTGAGTAGCTCCAGTGAGGCGAGTTCGAGTATTATTGATCATTGGGCTCGGTTCTCTATTAAGGACCTTGGTCTTCTCAGCCGTATTTCTTGGGAATGAGGTTACTCATTCTACCATAGGTATGTTACTTACGCAGACCAGTACACATGTGAGTCAGCTGTCTCAGGTTCACACGGAGGAATCTAAGGCGCTTTCCGCGCCTATGCCAAATGATGCTTTTTCAGTGATCCCATTATTTCTCCTCGCTTATTCAGATCCGACTCGATGAACGTCCAGACCTTGGGTGCCTGCGCAAGATTTATGCTTTACGAGTTGATATTCGGTTTGCGGTTAATAAGCTCTCGCGATTTATGCATGCACCGACGAAGTATCATTGGATGCTTGTCAAACGCGCTTTTTTCGTTATTTGTCCGCACTCTACTATGGGTTTGCGGCTATATCGGATTCTCCTATGGCCTTACATGCGTTTCGATTCGATCGGGCGGGTAACAAGGAAGATGGCTACGTGATCCGGTGTCCTCTCTGAGTATGTGCATGGCTACACTTCTACCTCGCACATCGCTTTCTTGGGGAAATGCTATTTCTTGGAGTTCCGAAGCAACACTCTGTTTCGTTCTTCCACGGTCGAATACAAGTGCGTTGCGAATGGCGGCAATGAGGTTGCCTGGCTGACCTATCTCGCTTGCGAGTCTCGCCGGTTCGTTCCACACCGATAATCTTACAGCGACAATTTGGGTGCTCTGCGTCTCGGTGCCAATCCAGTTTTCCACTCACGAATGAAACACGTGGCTATTGACTATCACTTTATTCGTGAGCATGTTGAGCGAGGTCTTGTT